>JACEIK010001205.1:0-21605 GCA_018107945.1 Datura stramonium
ATGTTAAAATTATAGCTACGTATTATAAATATAATAGTTATGTTTGTTTGGTTCAATAATTTTCTTTTTTAAAATAAAATAAAATTTTTAAAAAGTTATTTGACTACTCTGTATCAACAGTAAGAATATTTAAATTTTACGAGTGCATCCAAAATTAAATCTTACATGGAACACTTATTTATCCTCATGTTGAAAAGTTTGTTTAACACCCCGATCGAACCGAAAGAATACGTCATGCAAATGTGCTTTGGATTATTCACATTTTAAGATAAGATATGGATTAGCACATTAAACTATCTAGGTAGGGGATAGCCCTTATAGCTGCAAATGTGCTTTGGATTATTCACATTTTAAGATAAGATATGGATTAGCACATTAAACTATCTAGGTAGGGGATAGCCCTTATAGCCCCGATATAATATTATATTATTAGATTTTTTAAAAGATAATTATAATACAAATTATTATAATAATTGAATTTGTTAAATTGAAAATAAAATAAGCAACATACTATAATATGTTGCATATAAAGTAAGAATTAATTATATAGTCATAATATTTTTTATATATTCATCTGATATTTAAAATTTATTGATTTAATTAATTTAAATTACGCAATATACTGCCTATTAAATAGGTAATCATTTATCAAAAATTTTATTCTAAAAGCCTGAATTTAAAACATGTTGGTCTAGATGCCTAAGTTTTGATAGTCAAAATCAGTGAGTACTTTTAATAAAACAACTAGGATAACATATTTTGTACTTACTAAGTATGATTAATCATGAAATAATCAATTAGCTTATTTAATATTTGAGTTATGGTGGCAAGTTCCGTGTAATTAACCTACTCCAGAAATAAAAATTTTAAAAATACTGATTAATAAACTTTTAAAAATTGTCTGATTCTTGCAATCAATTCAATTGAACATGCTTACAAACTATTATTATATAATTATTGTCCAATAATAATATTTCAATCAATTGCCACTAATAAACTCGAGATTAAACTAAGAGCGTCTAACGGGCCGGGCCGATCTGAAATAAGACCGGACCGAATTGGTACGCACGGACCAGACGAACCATGTAGAGGGGCAGAGTTGGGCATTATTGATTGATCGGAATTTATAAATTCTGTAAAGTCTCGTCAAATACAGAATCGGTTAATCGAAATGATCCGATTCGATGTAACCCAACACCACAAAAGCCTAAATAAACTCGCATTAACTCAACCCAGTTAGAACCAAATTCCTAACCCGATAACCAACCTGGACCCCGAATCTGTCGATGGAACTTTTCGTAACCAGACCGATCCGCCCAGCCCCTTACTTCTACCTTTTTTAGATTAAACTATCACTCCAAAATTTAATTTATTTCTTAATTATTGACATTCCAAAAAGCAGAAAAATCTAATCTTTCAGTGTATCAATAATTAATATTCTGCATGTAAATTTTCAGCAACAATAATTTTTCTTTATACAGATTGTGGTCCAAATTTGTAGCAAGTCTTCTTGTATTTCAGTAGTATTAGTATTAATTTTATAGTTTTTTGCCTTTTGATCTCTGTTAATACTTGTCGTATTGTTATTGTTCCTTTTTCTGAATGTTGCTAATATTTTCCTTATTATTTGATATTCAGCTTTCCATATTTGTGAGCCTACTTGAGATTTCGAGAGTTTTTCTTAAACAACCTCTCTACCGTAGCGATAAGCGTATTCATACACCCTACCCTCCACAGACTCACCTAGTGAAATTACACTAACAATGTTGTTGTCGTTGTTGTATACGGATTGCAATCCAAATCTAGTTACATCTCAATCTCATATGAGTTGGAATCACTACATGAATCTTTACGGTCCATGTCAAATTTAGGCAAATGTCAGCTTTTAAGCTCCTATTTAGATTTTATCCATATTTATAAAAGTTGTGCAAATATCACCCTTTGGAGATTACCCTTCTGGATAAAGTTAAACTTAAGTCTAATACTTGCTCACATTTCTAAGCCTTACAGACGAAACACACTGTCATCCAACATTTGCAATAACTTACACAATTTTAGACCGTGGTCTAACATTTTCTCGTGCGATTTTCAATTTGTTCAAAAGGAATCTTTTGACCACAATCTAACAGATCCATGTTGCCAGAAAATAAAGCTTAGAATTTATAATCAAATAAATCATGTAAAGAATGTACTTCATTATATTCCTTTGTCCGCAATATTATTAAGAGTCATTCAGCTTTGTATTATTCTGTAATTCTAAAAACACAGTTTCTTGAATACACATAAAAGTATTTTTATTTACTCATTTTGTATGTCAACCTGAATATATGCAGTGGCAGAGGCACAATATACATTACAGATTTGGCAGAATGCAGTAGCTTTGTCCCAGATCCTGTCTGGTGTATTGAGAAATTCACGTATAACACATTGCGAACCCAGTAGCATAAATGAGTTGTGGGTTCTATGGCAAGTGAAGGGTCATCAGAACTCATAAACCCCAAATCCTGGATGCGCTCTGAATATATATATGCAGTAACTATAGTGTGAACTCAGTAAGTACATCGGCCGATAATTCCATTCAAACATGCTTCTCAATGTCAGTCACTATTTGTTCAACTTCATCCAGAGTAAATGCATTTCTCCAACCAAGATCCCATGTTGTACTAACCACTCCATTGCACCATATATCTCTTTCATGCAAGGCGAAGAGTAATCTACTGAAAGGCTATTGCCGTCAACCTTAGTGTAACTTTTCAAGACTTCAATCGCGTCACAAGTTTCTTTCAACAACTCATCGAAGGAGATGGACACTCTTGACATGTTAATGGAACTTTTTGATAATGTCAGGGCGCTGTGAGACCTTTTGTTTTCTAAGAATTCATTTGCGCAATCCAGTACGAGTGTGCTGTTAGGGCATTTCATTGTCTATTACTCAATTGTCTTCCATACTGTTGGTTCCCATGCATCAGTATCAAAAAGCTCCTCTGCTCGACTGAGGAATGATTCGTTGCTCAACAGTATGTGTCGTATAGTGGCTCTTGATTTGAGGTTTTCCTTTTCAGTTGAATCTAGATGGTTTTGATAGCTAGTGTGCTCAATCAATGGGATGTCATGGTCACACTGGATTAATGGCACGGTAGATTCAGCTGCGGAACATTCCCCATTCTTAAGATTATCTGCAATAGCTATCATTTGTAAGTATTAAGATCATCTGCAATAGAAGAAGTATCATTTATAAGTATTTGTAAACATGCCTAGAGATTAATCTATTTGGTTCGAGCAATGTCTAGAAGTAGCTACTTCCACGCGCAATCAACAATTTTTTTTTTTTTACATCATCATTTCTTTATCGCGGTCCTCTCAAGAGATGGAAGAAAGAAAGAGGTAGACATGCATATATTCAAAAACTGGCTACTGTTTAACATGCTTTTCTTAAGTTATCTCGCGTATAGATAAAACAATTATCATAATAACGAGTTTTTTTTTCCGGTTTTCAAGATGCTATGATTAGAGCATTAAAGTTCAAGCTATATGTGCTTCAGTTGCTACTTGCAGATTGCATAACCTGGCTTCCTAAGCGCGAGCTAACTGAATACCTCTCTTATAATAACGCAGATTGATATTCATTTCATGACTCAATGCCAAACACAGTGCCTTACCAGCACAACATTTTGGGAGATTTCAGCCACTTCCTCACAGGGAAGCTCTTCTGAGGATGTAAGTTTGGTCATGGTTATATCACCGTCTCGTTCAACTGTGTGCACAATCTGATGTTGTCATCCTTAGTTCCATATTCTCAGCCTGCATCGACATATGCCATTAGTCTGGAACAATATAATACAAAAGAACCTCTCTCTAAGTTGTTGTCGACAGATGAGAACCACTACTGAAGGTGTTCCCAAAATGCTGATTATAATCTTATATAAAGAATGATAACATTCGAGAGTATTAAAAATAGTTTTTCTATTGAGAAGGTTAGCTAAGACTTTAAAATAGAAGGAATAAATGTGCACTTACAATAGGGACTATGGAGGAACTCTTGACTGACTTGCTGCTTTACATTCTTCTTCCTGTTTTTGGAGTTATGAGATGTTGCGGTTGCTTATGCGCTTTGAGATAGTGCTATTTGGGGTTGCAAATGCTTTTCTGGTGCATTCACTTTTTCAGGTTTCTATCTTTAGCAGTGGTCCTCTTACTTTGATCCTGAAATTGAGTTGTGTCACAGATCAGCATTTTCATTTCTCCAGATTTCTTCGCACTCAGGAGCTCGTTGGAGTTCTCTCAACCCTTTTTTCTATTGCTTCTTTCTTGGTTGCTTAGTCCTTCCTGGAGAAGAAGCCTTCTTATTCTTGTAGAAGGCAGTTTTCTCTGAAGGACGACTTCATTAGTCTTTGGGCCTGCAGGTGCTTCACTACTGTCCTTGATCCTTTTTCGGGATGCAGCTACTCTTCTGAACTTTTCGTGCCTGCATTTTCCGATAGATAGTGAAATTCACAGGTGAATTCTCTTCCTTTGAGTTCCATTTTCCAGATGAATCATTAGTGTACGGAGGATTTTCATCATGGATGGAGGTAGAAAACCGTTCTGCCTGCAGTTCAGGAGCATATACGGGCTTCATGATCACAATGGGTGGAGCATCATCAGCAGAACTCTTCAAGAAATGAGAGATCACATTATTAGACCCTCACTATACTTGCTTCTCAAAAGGCCTTTTGAATTGCATGGCTTCAATTATTCGTCTAGTGTTCTCCGTTTTGAATCCGCCTTCTGGTTGACGCCAGGCAGCTTCTTTGCCTTTGGCAAGTCTATTTCAAATATAGGCCTTCTCTGCTTGAAAACCTTATCCTTCTCTAATTGTTTCTGATGCAAGGGTGTTGAAGGAACATCTTCAAGTCCCATTAGCCTTGCAATCAAATTTGGCACTTTTGGTTTCTCCTTTTGAATCCTGGCTGGAGAACAGTCAAAAGAAGCAAATTGGCTTGAGCTAGTGGACGGGAACACGGGTGACATAACCAATTCCCTACCAGCAAAACAAGCCTTTTCTCTCGATGACCTTTCACTCGAGCTAGTAGCTAGTAGAGGGAAATCTTGATACAAGTCTACTTTTCTTCTATCGAAAACACGCCTTTTCTGGAAGCACAACATGGTGGCAACAGATTTTGTCTAGCAAGGCTATCTCTTATTACTTCCCTTAGCTCATCATAACAATCGCGAGAACGATCAACAGAAAGACTTGGCTTTCCAAACTCTACCGTATTATTATACCTGTGATCTGCAACACGTTCGGATTTCACCTGCCAATGCCTGCTGTATCAGATTCTTCCTCAATTTTGTCATATATTCTGAAGCTTCTTGCAACTTTCCCAGCATCACTAAAGACTCTTGTAAATCAAATGCTCCTTTTAACAAGTCTTTTGCAAAAACTTTGAATCCCTTTGCTTTTCAACCTTGTGATCTTCGATATTTTGAGGTCAATCTTGGATCTTTTAACGTCTTACCTTCAATAACACCTTTGGGATCATCACAAGTGACAAATGATCTGTACACAACTGATTTCAGACTATCTTGAGGCATATTCTGTAACATGTACCTCAAGCAGAACTAGTCAAGATACTGACTTAAAATCCGGGATTAAAAAAAAAAAAAACCAGAAATGAAAGTTTTTAAACTAAAAGGAATTGCCAAATGTACTCACATTAACAAGTATATGTCTTGAAGAACTTTTCAAAGATTGATGTAGATTGACAAATGAAACTTCTTTTTCAGTTTTGAGTCACTGGTTAAACAAAATATAAAGAATTTGTGCTGCTGTCTATAAAGACAAATATAAACTTCTCAAATATTGAATATGTTCATCTCCTCTGAATTATTCAAATAAGAATTATGGGTATATTCATTTCTTAATCTTTTAAGAATAATTCTGATAAATGAGATTAAAAAGTGAGACAAGTCATCGGGATAATTACAGACATAAAACACATGGATCCAAACAACAAATTTACATCTCAAATGACAAATCTACAAGTCACTATCTCAATGTGTTCATCTATAAGCTGATCTTGTGATCAAAAAGTTATTTTTTTACCTCACGCCTCTATACAAAACACAAATGAATGAACAAAAAGACAAAATATCTGTAATAAAATCTACCCAAATGAAAATCTTGGGAAAAAGAAGATCCCGCGATAAATTTACACACACACACACATATAGCAATGTGAAGCAGCTTAAAGGCTCCATTTTTATCCCTGTGTGTTCATGTGTGTTAATTCTTGATCAAAAGATTTTCTTACCTCAAGCCTCTATACAAAACACAAATGAATGAACAAAAAGACAAAACATTTGTAATCAAATGGACCCCAATGAAAATCTGAGGAAAAAAGATCCCAAGTGATAAATTTACAACACATCTATATTTAACACTGTAAGTTGCTTAAAGATTCCATTTTTATCCCAATGTGTCTATGTATAAGCTGGCTCTTTGATCAAAAAGTTATTTTACATTATCTTCAGGCTCTATTTTCTTTTTGTTTCTCACCTGGTGTCCGGTACCCGTCTGAGGCTCAAATAATCCAGATTCGCACAGAAAGTCTCGCTTTGGGAGGTAAATAGTTCCTACCAAAGGCAACTCCATACTAGGGCTAGAACCCGATACTCATCTTGAGCTTCTATATATACTAAGCAAATTAATGAAAGGCACCCAAATGAAAATCTTGAAGAAAGAAAAGATCCCAAGTGATAAATTTACACACAGACACACACAAAGCAGCTTAAAGACTCCATTTTTATCCCAATGTGTTATGTGTATAAGCTGATCCTTTGATCAAAAAAGTGATTTTCCCAGACTCTATACAAAATGAGAAATGTGGTCAAACATCTGCAATCAAATGCACCCAAATGAAATCTGAAAAAAAAAAAAGTAGAAGAAACCTAAGTGATAAATTTACACACACACACACACACATAATTAACACTTCACCTGCATTAGCTCTTACACTTGTGTCAGCAAAAAGAGTGAACAGACCCCAGATCCCAAAACCAAAATAGCTGGTAAAAATCTTGACTTTTTTTTTTTGCAGTCCACACTCTGTATCCCAATTATTGTTATATCATAATGATGATGGTGATGACAATGTCCCTTGTACATTCAAGAACTTCGACTTTTAGGGAATTTTCTGTTTTTTCAACTTTGTTGTGCTAATTTAATACTATAAGTATTTAAAAGGGAGATTTTAAATGTGAATTTTAGGAGGTGGTTGAGTATGTGATGCTTTATTCCATGTGAGTTGAAGTGTACCTAAGAGTTAAGACTAACAGGATATGGCCAAAAAATAAAAAATAAAATTTAAAAAAAGGGACAGAAAAGTAATTTGTGCAACATGTTTACACTGATCTAATTCAGAGATACATTAATACATGTGTTCAGTGCACAAAACATCTTATATTTGCGTATAATTAAGTAAAGGATCATATCATAGCGGAGTTAGAAATTTCATTAAGAAAAATATAATTTTTATAAAAATAAACATTACGTGTTTTCAAGGCCTTGCATTTATCCTGCATTTTACTATTTTTAACTTGTAATATATATTTATAATAAATAATTTTCTTAAGCAAGATATATCATACGAATCCCATTGTTTCAATGTGGCTCCATCATAGCTGCTATTTCAAAGAATGTAATATAGTCAAATTTCCAGTAATTTTAAAATTCATGTCTTCATAATTTATAGATTACACCGAAATAACGCTCTTATCGTTATTGCTACTTTATGTCATATAGTGATTTTTACACCTTTTTTTTCCTTTTCTTGCAAATCCACTTATGAGAAGTTTTATCGTTTATGTCGATTTTTTTAAAATTAGTGTATTTTTTAAAATGTAATATAGAAACGCTTAAATTTTTTTTAAGAATCAAAATAACATAGATGAAAAATAATAATTAATTTCAAATGTAATCCTTCAATTATAACAATCAATTGATTTCTCAACAATCACAGAAATTTTAATATGTCAAACTAAAATTATAACTTTTCACTCATCAATGATCAATAGGGAAAAAATTTAACTAAAAAGAACAGTAAGTTGATTTTACATCTCCAATCTAGTGACATGTCATAGGGAAAATACAGTTCAACATTTGACCACTTCTAGTTTATAATATATATACACATATACAATAATATATATATATATATATATATATATATATATATATATATATATATATATATATATAAATTTCTGGATTATATTTAAATAAATTAGATGATTTGGAGTGTACACCTACGTAAGTGCCTAACTGTTCATTTAAAAATGAAAACGCGGCGAATATAAGAAATGTATCTCTATTTTGTCACCTTATATTTCTCCGATAAATAAGGGAAATTATTGGTCTTTATTTCTTTGTAAAAATAAATAAATAAATATACACACACATTAGTTCATAGAAAATAAAACAGAGAAGAACAACACACTCTCTTCAATAAGTTAAAAATGAAACCGTATTTACTACCATGAGTCCATGATAGTATAGTTGGATCCGGAACTTCTTTATAAAATATATACTATATATATGGGGTTAATTTTTTTATGTATATATATAATTAAAAGTCAGAAGCTTGGTTAGCGTAAGAGAGTGTTGTATCAGATCTAGTTAATTTCTTCCATACTAATAGTCGTAGTATTATTTTAGCGTTTTTTCCTTAATTTTTTTGTTACTATATGTTATTTCTCTATATTTTGATTATCGTATTAGTTTGTTTTAGTTAACAAGCTCAACATGTGTTGTTATGCTCTCTCATTCGCTACTTTTTTTCACATTACTTCTTTGATTTGTCTTTTCTTGAAACTCGGCGCCATTTCCAAACAACCTCTCTACTTCGCTAGGATCCGCGTGACACTCATTCTCGAGACCCCATTTTGTGGAATTGCATTGTTCATGTTGTTGTTATTGTTGTTGTTATTGAATATATACAAAAGAGGAAGTTGAATTTCTTGACGTTTTCCTATATTTAGTTATTTAAATTTGTACCCTTAAATAAAAATATTAGCTATGAAATTAATATCATATTAATTTATCACAGTAAGGTGATAAAATAAGTCATAAATTAATTAATCATGATAAAATTAGACATACTTACATTTAATTAAATATATAACAATTTTTCTGATTTTTGAAATAAACATTCAAAGTGACTAAATATTATAAGATCATTCTTTTTAAACGGATAATAATAAAAATAACAATAATAACAATAATAATAAAATTAGAATGAGGGATTAATTATTCATGAGCTATAAAGAAATTATTAGACGAGCTAATGCTGACATAACAAGTTTACAGTCTTGTTCTGAACTTACGACTAACTGTCAAACAAGCCCGTCTAGCTCAGTTGGTAGAGCGCAAGGCTCTTAACCTTGTGGTCGTGGGTTCGAGCCCCACGGTATGCTTCTTTTTCTTTTTAATAAACAAATAAAAACCTATTGAATAATTTTTTCTCAAGATATTTATTAATATTAATTTTTTATTTTTTAAGAAATTAATAAATAATTTCTAATATTTTCTTTGTTATTAAAAGAACAAGTTCAACCCTGCATCATTGTTTTTTTTTTCATAAAAAATTTAATACTTTATTTATTATTAAAAAAACAAGTTCAATTCTTGCATCATTTCAGAAGAAGTAGAAGTAATTGCTGTATATAATAGACTTCCAATATGGTTGATTCTTTCTTGAACTTAGTACGTAATAAGAGTTTGTAGGTTGAGATATCTTTTTACTACATCAAAGATTTTTTTGTTGATTTTCAGTTCCTCGTAAGAGATTGTGTTGGTGATACTAGTTGAGAGAACAAGTTAGATCCACCATAACTTATAGCGTAGTAACATCGATGAGAATTTTTCATACAACAAACATTGGCGTTATATATGACTCTTTTTTAGAAAATAAGATAAAAATTAATACAAGAAACTTATGAATAAAATATTGATGATCTTTATTAAGTCATTATTTTCTATTTGTAGGTGAACGTATATTCATTTCTTGAAATAACACTCATGGAGGCTTAGGGTAATACAACCTTAACCTTAATTATAAGATTTTAAAAATGGGCGTGGAGGTTGAAAATTAGTACGTATAGTTAGTAGGTATTCGAGTAAGTTGCTTTCCCAATTTTCATTCCTGAGTATTATATATATGTATGTATGTATGTATATATACTAGTCTTGTTTTTTCGTATTCTTAGATTTCTATTTCTCTGTCGTATTTTTTGTTGTTATTCTTGCTTTTGCTCCCGTCGCTTTTTGGTCTCGTTTTGACTCGACGGTCTTTCGAAAACAATCTTTATCTTTTAAGTAGAAATAAAAACTGCATACACACCATTTTCTCCAAACTTCACTTATAAAATTACATTGAATTTATTATTATTGTTGTTGGTATATCAATACTTGTAAGTACTAGTAATATTAACTAAGAGAGAGTATAGAAGGAGGTCTTTATGCCCTTATTTATGCACTCAGTACGTTTTTAGGTAAACACTTATTCGTATTTGGTGTTTGCGTTAAATTAAGTAATTTAATTTAAGTAGTTTAAAAAAAAAAGAGAATGTAGAAAAGATATGATTAAGTGATAAATGTGTGATGAAACCCAAGTCTTACATTTATTGCCTGACATAAATTTTAGGGATAATTTTTTTATCATATTTTTATTCATACACAAATATACCAGGGGAGGATATAAAATGTATACTGCAATTTTCACCGGTTGTTTTTAATCATGATCTAAAGATTCTTCGAAACTGAAAATCTTATGAGAAAATATTAGACCGTAGTTTAAAATTATAACTTCTTGCAAACGTTAAATGACAATCTAATGGCTGATCTGCAAGTTTAAGAAAGATATATGAGCAAATGTTAGACCTAAATCTAACCTCAGATCTAAAAGGTAATCTACTAAAGACTACATTTGCAATTTTAAAAAAATAAATATGAAATCTAGACGGAGACCTAAAAAAGAAGACTTTTGTGTAAATCAACTGTAGAATATGTATGGTATGGGTTCATCAAAACTTGATAATTTTGGCCTGAGACTCTAATAAAAGGGAGACTGTGCGTAAATCAACCGTAGAATATATAATATGAGTTCATCAAAACTTGAGAATTTTGACTTGAGATCTATAAATTGAACCAGTTATAACAAATATACTAATTCTATAAAATTTAAATCTTATATCGAACTTGTATTAGTCAAAGTCTGACTAGAGTCAGCTCCTAACTTGGCTGCAACTTCTGGCACTATTTAACGCACACGTACAAGACTATAACAACATAAACTAATTGCACTAAATAATAGCACAGACATGTGGGGAAGTTTTTTCGGTCAAAGTTGAACTGCAGTGTAAGGTTGTAACTATTAAATTGAAATTATAATTTTTACGGGGAGTTTTAGCAGCTTAGTTGTTTGATTATTTGAATTTTCATTTTATGGCGATTGTTTGATTTATCACTTTGTAGTTTTCTCATCATTCATTTGATTTTATGTGTCTTAGTATGATGAATACGGGGGTTTAAGAAAGTAAGTACAATTTTTTTAAAAAAATATTTTTTATTATATCGGAGTAGATGGAAGGGGAAAATTGGAGAGGAAATTACAAGGTGGAGAATCGGATACTCACCAACAATGTGAAAGTTTAAGTAGTCAACCAATTGAGCTACTAAGATGCTGTTAAAAACGACTTTTGAATTTTGTGAAATTAAATAAAATTGTGTTTAATGTACTAAAATGCCCTATTATATTTTAATGCAAATAGGAGGCATGAATTTGTCCGCACTCCGTAGTTCCTCGCTATCTAAATCAATTTTGAACGAACAAAATCTATTCGAGTTATAAATTATGAACTAATGAACTATCCCTTTTATGAGTTATTGGCGCACTAAAAGTTACTACAAAGAGTTTTATAGTCTTATAAATATGCAATGTGAAATATTGAAATTAAAGAGTTATTACATATAATAAGGTAACGTTCTTTTTTTGAACAAACTTAAAAAGAAAAATAAGATACATAAATTGAAATAGAAGAAATATAAGTCATGGCATATATTCGACGTTGGAAGTTCCCAAAACGAGGTCAATTTTTTATAATATGAGTTTTAGTTTTGTACACCGACTTTTAGATCACCGGTTAAAATTAACCTACGATAACAAGTACTTCCTCCGTTTTAATTTATTTGTCTTATTTTTTTTTAGTCCGTTTAAAAAAAAACGTCTCTTTTCTTTTCTTTTCTTTGTAGCTTTTATTGGAAGATGGGAATGTGCTTCCAATCACTTCGTCCCTCTCGCGTCGAGAAACTTTCCACATGATATATTTAAGACTACAAGATTAAGTGATATTTTGATAAATTACATATCTTAGTTTAAAATCATAAAATTCAAAAGTTTTTTTTACTTTTTAAAATTTTATGATAAATTAAAATTAGATAAATAAATTGAATCGGAGAGTTAGTAAGTTTTAATATAGGGGAACAAAATAGGAAAAATAGGGTNAGGGTAGAGAAATAGATTTAAAAAAGAGTTAGTTGTCCATTTGTATGCTTTCCCAGGCGTTTTGCTATCATTGAAAATTCAACCATTAACAAAACATTTTATTTATTTAATTATTTATACTTCCTACTTATTTTTCACCTACCCCTTTCCTTTTCCCTTTCATAAAACATGCTCCCCACTTTCCAAAAAGAAAATTCATTAACCTTAATTAGCATCAAAGACACTTAACTCCACTATGTCCTTTCCTTATTGTTGTTATATCAAAAAAGAAAAAAAAAACAAGAAAATTAAACCATTTCCTCATTCTTGTTACTAATATTTCATTTCGATTTCCATGTGTTTTACATAATTGATTAGGCATTTAAAAAAAAAAGATGGTTAGAGAAATATACAAGATTTCAAACTCAAGGTCTTTCAATTTTAGGAAGATGTTCGAAGGAAGACATCATGGACATAGTCATGTGTTGTTAGAGAATGGACATGGTAGAGGGATGAAATTTAGGAGTCAAGGTGGAAAATCATCTTCAGCATTAGATTTACAACAGATAGACTGTATTTTTAATAGGTCTGTTGATCTCGTTTCGCGCTTCGCCAAGGAAGGAGAAAGATCAAGAAACATCCATAAAAATAAACAGGCTTCAGGTTTGTACCATTTTTACATGTTTATGAGTTTATCATAAAGTTGTAGATGCAAAAAGGCGAATCTAAGAAGGGTTCTATGGGATCAACTTAACTTATGATCCATCTTTCAGGTCGAATTATGTATACATATGCAAAAATGAAATTAAAATGTATGTATATATATACTGAGATTACATTCGTTCTGAATTCACTGTTTCTAGATTCTGGATTCGCCTCTTGTATGTAACTATTGCATGTTTGAATTACAATTCTGCACCAGAAAGATAAACATACTTCAGGTTTGTACCATTTTACATGTTTATCATATTTGTTGTCATAAACTTGTAGATGCAGAGGCGAATCTAAGGCCAGTTCTGTAGGATCAACTGAATTCATCAGTCTCTAGATTATGGATTCGCCTCTGTAAGTTTGACTAACAATTTTGCACCAGAAAGATAAAAAACATGTTTCAGGTTTTGTACCATTTGAATTACAATTCTGCACACATTGAATGTTATTTGATCCTTATTCTTCCCATGATCATCCATTTCGTACTTTCCTTTGTCCAAATTAGATGTAAATGCATGTCCTTTTTGGATGTTAGACATGGAAATGATGAAAGAAAAGTTCGCGAAGCTACTTTTAGGAGAGGACATGTCCGGTGGAGGAAAGGGCGTTTCATCGGCTCTAGCTTTATCAAATGCCATTACTAATCTTGCAGGTGATTTTCACCAGAATGTGATCTGTTACATCCAGATTTTGTTCTTTACAAGAATCTTCATGTATATATATGGAGAAAATATTAACTCTTTCTATGTTCTTTCTGTGTTAGCTTCTGTTTTTGGAGAACAAAGGAAATTAGAGCCAATGTCTCAAGAAAGAAAAGCAAGGTGGAGAAAAGAAATCAACTGGCTTTTATCTGTATCAGATTACATTGTTGAATTTGTTCCTTCTCAACAAAAATCTAAGGATGGAACAAACATTGAGGTCCTATATTATATCTCTCTCCTCTTTTCAGTTCAAGATTTAGAGTAGAAATAGTGATAAAATTGAAAAAGAAGAAATCTTGATAGTGATTTGACAGGTAATGGTGACACAACAAAGAAGAGATTTGTTCATGAACATCCCGGCCTTGAAAAAGCTTGACGCAATGCTCATTGTGAGTACCTTCATTGCCCTCTTGCCTATGCCATTACTTGATTAATCCTATGTTGCTCCGACTCTTCAAAAGTACCATCTGGTGTGTGTGTCGGAACTTCCAAAAGCTATAGACATTTGGAGGATCTGACAACGTTTTTAGAGGGTCCGAGCAAATTAATCTGTTACTCTCCATTTCATTTTATATGGATATGGCCGAAGTTTAATAAAGAAAGAAAGACTTTAGGCACATATAGCCTATAGAGTACCCTGAGAACTTGCCATCTAAAATATGCTATGGCTATAAGAGCATGTCACTTTTTGGAACAGACGAAAAAGGAAAACGGAGGGAGCACATGAGCTATATCATCTCTAACGCTGGATAATTTCATGATGCATAACAGGATTGCTTGGAAAATTTTAAAGACGAGAACGAGTTCTGGTATGTTTCAAAAGATGCTGATGAATCTGAGAAAGGTGTCCAGAGGGATGATAAATGGTGGCTACCTACTGTCAAGGTTCCACCAGAGGGTCTCACAGATGAATGCCGAAAATGGCTGCAATATCAGAAAGATTCTATGAATCAAGTACATAGAGCATCTATGGCTATTAATGCACAAATACTCTCAGAAATGGAAATTCCTGAAAACTACATTGAATCTCTCCCTAAGGTAAGTAAAAAGACACTCTCTTGGATACACTTTTTATCAATGTCACTCAGACTCTCCAAAAATGTTGCTGCACCCGTACCAGATCCCCTGGACAATAGTTTTTGAAGAGTTCGAGCAACATACCTTTTTATAAGTTACTCGGATTGAAGATACTGATATTTCTGTTATTGCTTTATCTGATTTCTTCAAGAATGGTAGATCAAGTCTTGGTGATTCAATCTACAAGAGCATCACAATTGAGTTCTTTGATCCTGAACAATTCCTTTCAACAATGGATTTGTCCACAGAACACAAAGTTCTTGATCTTAAGAACAAAATTGAGGCATCTATAGTGATTTGGAATAGGAAAATGCACCATAAAGACGGAAAATCTTCATGGGGTTTAGCTGTGAGTATGGAGAAGAGAGAGCTCTTTGAAGAAAGAGCAGAGACTATCTTACTCTTGTTAAAACAAAAATTTCCTGGAATCCCTCAATCTTCTCTTGACATCAGCAAAATCGAATGTAACAATGTAAGATACTTCCTTCTTCCGTTTACATGGCATGTTTTCCCTTTTAGTCTATTCCAAAAAAGATCAAGACATTTCTATTTATATAATCAATTTAACTTAAAAACTTTTCATTTTTTCCCTAATGACATCATTTTGAAGGGGAATCTTGGTGCAACAGTAAAGTTGTCTCCCTGTGGTTGAGCCATAGAATCAGCCGTTGATGCTTGCATCAGGGTAAGCTGTCTATGTTACATCCCTCGGGATGTGGCTCTTCTCCGGACCCTATGTGAACAAGCAATGCTTTGTGCACCGGGCTTCCCTTAATCCCTTATGACATGATTTTATAGCCCCAGAAATGTCATGGCATGTTTAAAACCACAAGCTCCAAAAGTCTGTATTTCTTTCTTAAACTTTGTGCTCAATTAAACACATTTGCACAAAATGAAACTGAGGGAGTAACAAGCATTGTTGGAGAGCTCTTCCTCATTACCTCACAAAATCATAACCTGTTTGTTTTCTGTTTTTTTTATTGCGTACAGGATATAGGACATTCTATTCTGGAGAGCTATTCAAGGGTGCTAGAAAGCCTAGCTAACACGGTTATGTCGCGTATTGAAGATGTGCTATACGCGGACTCTCTAACACAAGATCCATCACTTGAAATCGAAAAGTTGAACCTCTCATCAGCTGATTCCTCACCTCCACTTCCACTAAGTGGTATGTCAACTCCCATGGAACTAGAGGCAGAGGAGTTAAGTTCTGCTGCACAAACACCATCAGCACAAACACCGACTTTATCCGATTTCATTGGTTGGGGTGTGGAGCTAGGAGACACAGGAATGAAGAAGAATCATTCGACGGGTAACTTGGAGGCTTATTTTAAAGGCGGAAATGACTACAATTGCATTGGGAAACTAGCTAGTATTACTCCCAAGAGATTTTCCTACATTGACAAGATTGGAAGTGGCCTAAGAAGTCCAACATCTCGACATTAACAGCTCTAGAAACGAGACTCAGGAACGAAAAATCAAATGAGAACAATGTCAGCGTGATAGGAGGATAGGAAGTAAGCAAAATCTAAAGTAGTTAGAAAGTTCACCTGTGTGTAAATACTCCAACCTTTTTAAGGCGTTGGATGTGATTAGTGTTCCAAGTATGTTCCTGCGCTTCCTTCCATTTTCTGCGGATAGGGAAGTTCAAAATGTTTTGTTGTTCTTCTATCGAACATTTTTGTAGCATAACCTGTCGAATTGTGAAAATCACCTCATTCAAAAACTCAAAACTATCAGAAAAGGATTGCTTCTACTTGTTTATCTTATGTCTATAACATGCTCCGTCATGTTTGGGCCTGATACTTCTTCATGCTTTAAACAAATAGAAAAGTTTCATCCGCTCAGATATCATGTTGAAATGTTCGAACTACTACCTCATTTAAAAGGTTAAGTTGTCAGAGATGGAGAAAACGACTCGTCTCATTCAAAATCTTTAAAGCAAATCCAGAGGGTTGTATGTAGAGTTCATGCCCAACATGAGCACACTGCTGGCTAAATCATCACATTATGCCACAATAGGAATTTTGCTTACAATAAGACTTAAAATTGTAGCTGATAATTGCATTCTCCATGAACATTAATAATTGAAAAACCAGTGCTTGTAATCTCAGATAAAACTATATATGTAGCAGATATCGTTTGACATGAACTAAAAAACAACAACATATCCAGTGAAATCCCACAAGTAGGATGTAGGGAAGGTGGTGTCTGCAGTCTTACACCTACTTGTGGAGGTAGTGAGTCTATTTCCAGTAGACCCTCGGCTCAAGTAAAGCATATCAGAACAGTTATGAAAAGAAAATACAATAAAAGGATGACGGAGAAGAGAACAGTAGCAACACCAAATAATACGATCACCGAAGCAAAGGAAACAATAGGTAATAATACAATCGAAGAATAAGAAAGTAGGAGAATATACTAATACTACTGATAAGGTCAATTAATTCAGTAGATGCTGTACATAATTCACGAAGCAAGAGCAGTAATACATGGTTCCAGTTCTGGTAAGTTGAAGCCTGCAACAATCTACAAAATCTTTTCCTAACAGAATTTCATGGCAGCCTTCAGACTCATCGCAAATTCATGTTACTATTCTTCTACCACGTCGAATGAGTGACCTGATATCCTTATTATGCATCGATTTCCAATTCAATATGTTTCTTTTTTGCTTCCGAGCCTCCTGCTTTCACAAGAAAGGAAAAAATATCACATGAGCATGATGTTAAACACTATCCATATTGAAACATTGTTGATATAAAGATACCTGAAACTCAAAGTTGGAATTTTGTGATTTTGGTACAACAGATAGTCCGTCGCGAACAGGAAGCACTGAAATTCCATATGTGCAATATTAAAATTTGAGCATACCTTTCAAGAATTCTAATTTTGAAAATTTCCAATCTTTGTTTCTTTACCTGGATGTGAAAAGGTAGACTTTTGCTTTGAATCTTCAAGTAGAGAAGGCTTGAAGTTGTAAGTATACAAAAATAGTGGCACATCTTCCTCGGCCTCAAATTCATCCTTGTCTACAGTCTTGCTGTCAATTGGTATACTCAATCCCCTTCATTCGTTCAAGTCTGTTAGGCTTTTATTCTCTCAATTTACATTGTTCTTGATATCTATGCTGCTCGGACTCTCCAAAATGCTGGAGGATCCCACATGCACCCTGTGACATTTTTCAAGAGTCCGAGCAACATGGTTTGAAATAAGGCAATGGATAAAACTATATACCTTGACATTTGTTTCATTCTCCTGAGATCTTGAATTGCTGATTTAGAAAACAAAAAGTATTTGTATACAGTTATGTTTGGTTTTAGAGTTATTAATGACTTTATAATTGAATGGATTGATGATATTGAAGTACTAAAAGATTACGTGGTGATATATAGCGACGATGAAATGTTACTAGATCAGTATTCGAACAAAGCCTTGTGAGAGCAAGCTTGTTAGAGTATTGCTGGCAGGTCGCGAGCCTCTAGTTAAATCGAACCAACACAGGAAAACATTAGTAAAAAATATCAAAAGGAAACAAGAGAAGGCATAATAAGGTGAGGAATTGGTAAATGCGTTTAAGTTATATGCACTGACAGTATAAAACAAAATTGCGTAAAAACTACAAACTTGAGTTAAACCATCAATTCGTAGCTCTGTTTCAGAAGCTGTGTCAATAGTTGAAATCCGGCATTCAAGTTTAGATGAGACACATCCTAAATGATCGACGACTGTAACAACTGCTCTGCAGAGGTACTCTTTTGTGTTCTCCACCACACTGCAGCAACAACAAGTAGTAAGTCTCAATCTCAAACAAGTTGGGATTCAACTATACACATTCTCTATATTTTCTGTTGGCATACAAATCTCACAGAGAACTAATAGACTCCTAAGACAGGAACTAAACTGTAATCTCAACTAAGTGATATCGCTCATTATAGAGATCTTTTTCTTCCATTATGCCCTTTCTTGCTATGTCTATATGGATTACAAGAGATCTCTTGTAATAGATCTTTTGAGACAACTTCCGTCCATGTTATATTCCACTGCTACACATGGAAATTTGTTTGTTTACATTAGCAAAATGCTTGTTTCAACTTCAAAATCGTCACATATTTTAGTGACAAATGGATTTTATGACTTACGTGTTGGATGTGCAAACAAAGTCCCACATCAGTGGTGGAAAAGATTGGTAAACTACAAATAAAATGTAGAGATTCTTAATGAAGTGCGACCTTTTTGGGGAAAACCATGTGGGCTTGGTCCAAAACGGACAATATCATACTATGTTAAGAATATCTTTGGACCGACTTAACCCAACGGTTATAATGAGTACATTTCAATTACTTTAATGTGCCAAAAAATAGTTTAGTAACTTTACTATTATAGTGGTTAACGTTCAGCGACTATATGTGAAGAAATTAAACTATAGAAATACTTACTCTCTTTTCTCTTCTGCCTTTACAAATGCTTTCACACAATAATCTGCAGCATGGTGAAGCTGAGAGCACAAATCCTTGAGTTCCTGCAAAACCTAGAAAATGTTATAATCTACACAAGAAATTGTTGTCAAGAAACACCACCACACACTCTCATCACACGTACTCTAGCACCTAAAATTTGGACAAAAACAAACAACAAATAAATTAGTGGCCGATACAAAATTTTCACTCGGGAAGTTCATTATCTAGCATATACACATTAAAAGAAAGTAATGTTATATATACAATGTAATTTTTCAGTGAACGGAACTCAGATGTACCCCCTTCCGCCCCTCTAACTCTGCCACTAAAACAAACAAGTACCCATCACACATACTCTAGCACCTAAAATTTGGACAAAAAGAAACAACCAACAAATAAGTGGAGGATACAGAATTTTCACTCATGAAAGTTCATTAGCTACTATATACACATCAAAACAAAGTAACATTGTATATACAGTGTAATTTTTCATGAACGGGATTTAAATGAACCCCCCTCCACCCCTCTAACTCTGCCACTGAAACAAACAAGTACTCATAACACATACTAGAGCACCTAAAATTTGGAAAAAAAGAAACAACAAACAAACCAGAATTTTCACCTGGAAAGTTCATTATCTACCATATACACATTAAAACAAAGTAACATTGTATATACAGTGTAATTTTTCAGTGAATGGAATTCAGATGAACCCCTTCCACCCCTCTAACTCTTGCCACTGAACAAACTAGTACTCATCACACATACTCTAGCACCTAAAATTTGGACAACAAACAAACTAGTGGCGGATACAAATTTTCACTTGGGAAGTTCATTATCTACCATATACACATTAAAACAAAGTAACATTGTATATACAGTTCGGATGAACCCCCTTTCGCCCCTCTAACTCTGCCACTGAAACAACAAGTACTCATCACACATATAGAGCACCTAAAATTTGGACAAAATGAAACAACAAACAAACTAGTGGCGGAGCTGAGAAGTTCATTATCTACATTATCTACCCTATACATATTAAAACAAAGTAACATTGTATACACAGTGTAATTTTTCAGTGAACAGAATTCGGATGAACCCCCCTTCCACCCCTGACACTGCCACTGAAACAAAAAAGTACTCAACACATAATCATATAGATTACTTACTTGTAGGGAGTTGTTGAACTTAGTTGAATCATCAGTTTCACTTTCTGTTTCTGTATATTTGTAACTGGGAGATGAATTTAATTCCTCCTCCTTCATTATTGTGTCACTGCAATTAAGTTCGAAATGCAGAAACAAGAAGAAGTACTGTTTTTATACCCAAAACAAGTGAAAAAAGTACTATCTCTGACTCAATTTACGTAGAAAATACATTATATTTAGATTTTTTTTAGAATTATATTACCGTCAACAACAAAAATATATCCAGTAAGATCTCACGTAGATCTTATACCTACGTTTGGCGACGTAGTGAGGTTGTTTCCGATAAATTTTTCAGTATTTTTGCTTGACAAATACAAGAATACAAATTATAGCGAGTGATCTTAGCAGTTTAGTTGCTTAGCTTAAATTTTTACCTTGTTGGTTTGATTTTCCGCCTTCTAATACTCTAAAAAAATTTAAAAAAAATTTATATTATCATCAAATATGAAGTAATAATACAAATTCAAAATAATATATAAGTAATTAATGATAAAACGATTATTAATCACTAGTAAAAATTAAAATTTATCATCGAGGGATTAAAATATCTTTTTACTCTTTTTTTGTTTTTATCTATGCTTAGGTATATGGAGAACACATAGGGGTTTGTCGGTTATATAATAAAATCCCGTGACAAATAATTCAAATTTCACTTTGTATTAAAATATAAAAATAAAAAACCAAAAAAACTTTAAAGACAAAAAGACAAAAACAAGAAAAATCAGTCTCGTGATCTTTTTGTTCCTCAATTTACAAATTTATCTAAAAGTGTTCTGCCAACTGATAATACACAGAGCTTTCAGATTAAAGTTGAGGAGGAAAAAGAAAAAAAAATGAAATTTTTGTATGACATACAATGTATATATATCCATTTCAAATCATAAAATTTAGAAGTATATTTACTTTTTTTTTTTCCTCGAAAGTGTAATA
>JACEIK010001205.1:45478-70375 GCA_018107945.1 Datura stramonium
CAACCATCCAAACAAGCTGTTAAGTTGATCAAACCCCTTTATATTCAATTTTTCTTCAGTGAATTTCCAATATTTTGAGCTTTTTCTCTCGCGGAAAACAATTTTTTGTTTTCAGTATAGAAGTGGAAAAATGGCGGAAGTGAAAGTGACGATGGAGGTAGGGAACGACGGCGTTGCGGTGATCACAATATTCAATCCGCCGGTGAATGCTCTTGCTATTCAGAGTAAGCTTAAAGCTCATCTCTATATGTACTTGTTTTGATTCGTTTATCGAAACAGAGTTTTGATTTAGAGTTTTATTTGGTTGCAGTTTTCGCTGGATTAAAAGAGAAATGGAACGAAGCAGCTATGAGAACTGATGTCAAAGCTATTGTTCTGACCGGTAAAGCTCTAATTTTTTTGTCTATTTGGTTGATTTCTCCGTCTTCCTGTTTTTTTCTTTAATAAATATTCTTCATTGATCTGTTTGATTTTGGATAGAATTTAGTATCAGTAAATAGTGATTAATTTAGGAATTTAGTTGAACTTTCCAAATTACGAATTGCGAAGCTGATGTTTCGTTGAGTTGTCACTTATGATTGCTAGTAAAATCTACTTCTGTATTGTTTTGACTGGTAGAGCTCTTAATTTTTTTCTTTTTGTCTATTTGGTTGATTTCTTCGTCTTCCTGTTTTTTGTTTGTAAAAAAAATTCTTTGTTTGATCTGTTTGATTTTGGATAGAATTTAGTATCAGTAAATAGTGATTAATTTAGGAATTTAGTTAAACTTTCTGAATTATGACTTCCGAAGCTGATGTTTCGGTGAGTTGTCAGTTATGATTGCTAGTAAAAATCTACTTTTTTTAATTTAATGAAATTTCTTAATGTATATTTGAGTCAGTGTGGAGTTAGCTAATGCAGGCTTAGCTATAAACGTAACATGATGGAAGCAATGGATTTAAATGGAAAATATCAACTATAGTAGTAGAGGTGTTAAAATACCAATGATTTACCAGTATTGGAATGTATTGGGTCTGATTAGAGGATCGTGACTGGTTAGAAAATTCAGGTGTAATAGTTGTTGCTGTTGTGTCCTCTCTTCAGGGCAAGCTACAGTTAACAGCTAATTTCCTTTTTCTACTTCATGGTTCATGTCCTTGGTGCTTTTCTCTGTTTTTTGTATGTGGGTCTTCCCTCTGCCTTTTTTGTTTATGCTCTCACTGTTTTACTGCAGGAAATGGTGGGAGGTTTTCTGGTGGTTTTGACATCAATGTTTTCGAAAAAGTTCATAAAACAGGTAGGATTACTTTCATTTTGTCTTTGTGCAATCCGTTATTGTTTCCCCATGAACCTTTTTTTTTCTTTTTTTGAGAATTTGAATTCGGATGGTTTGCAGGCGATATTTCTCTGTTGCCTGATGTTTCTGTTGATCTAGTGATGAAAATTATGGAAGGTAAGACAACTGTTGGTCAGAATTAGGATTTCAAATCTTAAGATGGCTTAGTGTAGCATCTCATTGTGCTTCTTTGTGTCATTTTGGTACCAATTGTTATTTATACTTCTGTCTATCATTTCTTTTCATCACTTTAGATGGAAAGAAGCCTGCAGTGGCTGCAGTGGAAGGACTTTGTCTTGGAGGTGGCTTGGAGTTGGCATTGGTTTGTGCTCTCTATAAAATGCGCTGTCCATATGCTTAAATTTTCCCTGGTGATTGTATTATCTAATGCATGCTTTTGGTAGGGATGCCATGCGCGCATTGCTGCGCCAAGAACACAACTTGGGTTGCCAGAGCTTAGCCTTGGAGTTCTTCCTGGCTCTGGAGGTAACTCCGCCACTTACTGCTCATTGAAGTTGCAATTTAGGTTAAATTTCCTTTTCATTTCTAGATTTTACTGAGCATAGAGATAATGTTTCTTCTCAAGGTACACAACGTCTTCCAAGGCTTATAGGGTTGTCAAAGGCCATCGAAATGATGATGGTAAGTCATTCATCTTCCCGATTAAAAAAAGCTGAAAATTGTGACAAGTTGTCTTGGTGGATGGGATAAACTCTCTTTAGATCCTTATGTGAACCGTTGGCAACTAATTCATTTTCAAAGTAGCTGTTGGGCAAATAATTGATTTACCGGGTGCATCATCCTAAGAAGAAAAAATTTATAGTTATTATCAGCATTAGATAGTGATTCTGGACTACATTCGTGATAGCAACAAAAAGGATAAGAAATAAGAAGGGGCAAAAATATTACTCCTTCCATTTCAATTTGTTTGTCTTATTTTCCTTTTTAGTCCGTTTAAAAAAGAATGCCTCTTTCCTTTTTTGGCAACTCTTTAATTCTAATTTTTCTCATGACATGTTTAAGACCATAAGATTAAAGGGCATTTGGTGCATTCTACATATCTTTAGTTTAAAACCACAAGATTCAAAAGTTTTCTTCGCTTTCTTAAATTTTGTGTCAAGTCAAAACCAAACAAACAAATTGAAACCGAGGGAGTATATCCCTATTACATATACTACTTCAAGCTCTGCTTTTTCTCTGAATGTTATTGCTGTGTTTTAACTTTACTAAGTTGTCCACACATTATCCTCCTTTAGTTTGCAATACATGCAGAACTATTGAGTTGCTTCTTACTCAAATTTGTAAATCAATTTTAAAACGTTAATTTGTGGGAACAATTGTTTTAGTCTAATTAATGTGAACAACTTTTTGCAGACATCCAAACCAATAATGTCAGAAGAAGGGGAGAAGCTAGGTCTTATTGATGCTGTTGTCCCTTCCACAGAGTTGTTAAAAGTAGCTAGACAGTGGGCGCTTGATATTGCAGAAAGGCGCAAACCTTGGATGCGTTCCCTTCACAGGACCGACAAAATTGGTTCCCTTTCAGATGCCCTTGAAGTTCTGAAGTTGGCTAGGCAACAAGTGAAGCAAACAGCTCGGAATATGCCTCAGCACTTGGCATGCCTTGATGTAATTGAAGAAGGCATAGTCCATGGTGGATATAATGGGGTTCTCAAGGTATATGTTGCTTGGTCAATTAATACCTATGTTCTATACACATTTCTCTTCAGAAAAGGACCACATTCTAGTTTACCCATTTTTGGTTAACAAAATCCAGATAATCGCAAATAGTGTCATGGAAGGTAGCTAAGGCCTCATTTGTTTGGACTTAATGAAGGTCTTAATTTTAATTATTCATATCTCAGTTATTAAGTCGGTGTATTTTTTAAATCTTAATCTTAATCTTAATCATTCATATCTTAGCCATTAAGTGTGTCTTTTAATATTACAATCACTTAATGTGTCTAAATAGATCTGAATGATTAAAACTTGTCACAAGGTTTTAATGTCATTAAAATGTCTATTTTTCACCAATTCAACCCACTCATTGCTACCGTCATTGCCCACCATTATCAACTACCAACACGTACCACCCATTAACCACCACCACCGTCCTCACCCCTAACCACCACCACTATCAATCAACCACCACTACTTTACAATCATCACCACCATTACCACAACCACCAAACACTATTGCCAATCACCACCATCGGTCACCATTGTATATCGCTAATCATCGTTATTATTCACCACCACCATTAACTATTACTGTCATCCACCACAATTTTCAGCTGCCACCACCATCACCATCACCATCACCATCACCACTAGCTATTGCCTCCACCATCACCATCACCACTAGCTACTACCCACAGCACCACCATGCTTAACCAACACCCACAACCACCACCACCAACCATCACCACCACCATATAATTTTTAAAAACTATTTTGTTAAGATAATATTAGATTAATTTAGTATTTTATTAAATTTTATAATTTATATTTATAGACAAGTTTTATTTATTCAGTTGTTAAAATAAAACAGTCATAATTATTTAATATTCAGATCTTAATACAATATCTTAATATTCAGATTCAGACATCTAAATCGTAATGCTCATCTTAATATTCAGATGTGTATTTAGATTCAGACGTCTTAATCTTAATAAAAACAAATGAGACCTCACTCAGTCTTTAGCCATTGGAGACAAATGGATCAAGATGGATTAACAAGTTTGTTTTGAGTCTTTTGCAGGAAGCTAAAGTATTTGAAGACCTTGTATTATCAGATACGTCAAAAGGTCTTGTTCATGTATTTTTTGCCCAACGGGCTACATCAAAGGTACAATATATGCTTCACCCTTGCGCACGTGGTAACTGCTGTGTGCTGATACTATCTTGAAGCTTAAAATTCTTTTGAAGTATCTTTGTTGAGTATAGTAAACTTGATTCAGGCTCTTAAACATTTAATTTTCAGCACAGTAAACTTGATTACAGATTCTCTCTTATTATTACCTGATCTTTTGTTAAAAATATTAGCGTATTAGCTATTGTCAGAACTGTCTGTCTTAATGCAAAGCTTCTCATTGAAAAGAAATCACATGATTGAGAAGCAAGGTAGGGATCTGTTGTTTCTTTATAACGCAAGCTTGATTTGGTATGTTCCATATACTTGAGGTTTCACTTTGGGATGGCTTTACTTGATGCGCATCAGCTAACGAAAGTTTGTTATCAGTATGATTTCATGAATGAGAAGTAACATGGAGTCTGGATCGCTTGTATATAATTAAGTATTTCATACTTGTTACAATAGATTTGTTTCTGATCACTTCTATGGCTTTTGTGCTCCCGCTCTAGGGCTAGTTTGACTTTATTAAGAGAGTTACTTGGATATCTGTTTCCCCATTGAACAATCAATTCTATCATATTTCTGAATTACATTATACTTCCTAAATGGTTCAGGTACCTAATGTAACTGATATTGGTCTCAAACCAAGGCCGGTGAAGAAAGTTGCCATAATAGGTGGAGGTCTAATGGGTTCAGGCATAGCTACCTCTCTTGTTCTGAGCAACATATTTGTTATTGTCAAGGAAATTAATCCCGAGTATCTTCAGAAGGGGATAAAAGCAGTTGAAGGTTATTGATATTCTTTCAGCAGGATTTTATTATATCTTAGTAGTTGATGACTTGATAACATGTTGTGATAGATTGCCAGATTGTGAGGCCCTTTGACCATTCATAATTGTCTTGACAGTCATCTTATGGTCTTGGAAGTTAGAAACTTACATGGAGTACCTTATGTTACAGCAAATATCCAAGGTTTGGTAGCGAGAAAGAAGTTGCAGCAGGACAAAGCAAACAAAGCTTTCTCAATGGTTAAAGGTGTACTGGATTACTCAGAATTTAAGGATGTGGATATGGTCATTGAGGTAAATACTGAACCTATATTTTGCATAAGTAATGTTATGATTTCTTCTTTCCCTCCTTGCTTCTTTGCTTGGCTTCTCTATTTTCCTGGTGCTATAAAAATGCCTATGACCAGAATTCTACTATTCTTACTCTGTTGAAATTTATTGTTTATTTGAAACAGTTCTGTCTTGTTTGTAGGCTGTGATTGAAAATGTTCCCCTAAAACAACAAATCTTCACTGATATTGAGAAGGTTTGTCCTCCCCACTGTATTTTGGCATCCAATACATCTACTATCGACCTCAACGTAATTGGGCAAAAGACGAGATCTCAAGATCGGGTTATAGGGGCCCACTTTTTCAGGTTACAATTCTTGCTGTGTAACTTTAGTTCTACAACGAAGTTGAACCCCACTAATCAAGACAAATTGACCTATATGAACCTGTACAGCTTATTTTCAAGTCTAAAAGTTATCAAATACTTTGTCTTTTGTTGAGGGGAATATGACCACTACATAAAAGAGAAGATTCAATATAATCTGGAAAATAGAATAATGTGGAACAAACTGTTATATGGGATGTCAGCTGATTACCTTTCACATGTCTTTATATAGTTTCCATTTTTGAGTTTTGCTCCCAGAAAATTTGGCATATCCTTCTTCAATTCGTCTTTGTTGTTTCTACTTTTTAAAAGTGATATTGGGGAGATATAAAGCAAAAGCCATTTGTACTGCTGCTTAGCAATCTAAAACACGGGAGGGAGAACAAAGTGATAAAGACCCCCAAACTCCAACTATAAGATTGGGGAGTGACCAATGGAGCAATTTGGGAAGGGCCATTGTTGGGACCTAGGTTTGTGGGGTTACAGGTGGAGTTTACCATATAAAAGGGGGGAAAGCAGCCTAACAAGCTATTGCTCCTCTTTATTTTTTCTTTCTTTGAAATAGAAAATCGCTGTGATGATTTTGTTGGGGCACTTCTTTTGTTGTAATTGCTAATTGATTCTTTTTCTATGGTCAGTCCTGCTCATGTGATGCCTCTGCTGGAGATAGTGCGGACAGATAAGACATCTGCCCAAGCAATTCTTGACCTCATGGCTGTTGGCAAAGCAATAAAGAAAGTACCTGTTGTAGTGGGAAATTGTACTGGTTTTGCTGTCAATAGGGCATTCTTTCCATACGGCCAGAGTGCACATATTCTTGTGAATCTTGGAGTGGATGTCTACAGGATTGATGCACAAATCACTAGCTTTGGTCTCCCTATCGGTCCATTCCAGTAATTCTCTTCCACAAAGTTATCATTTTTTTCATTGCGAGATAGTAACCTAGTCAACAGTTCTTTGCAGTCTGCAAATGCTATTCTTCATGTCTTTGACTTACACAGCTTTAAGATGATTAATGTACTTAAATGATTCAAATTTTTAAATGCACCTAGATATCTGTGATGATACATTCAAAAGATGAGATTACATATACATAAAAGTGCTAGAATGTTGGCGTGCAAATTTTGGTTTGTTGGAGCGCTTACTGCCTGATATTCAAATTTGAGTGTTGTGGCATCTGGCATTGGTATTGGGTGGCCTACATGTGGAAGGTGGTGCTCATGGTGATGAGTAAATAAAAAAGAAACAGAAGAAAAGGAAATTATTTTAGGAGAGAGAAATTGGAGCCTGACCTCCCACACTCCCACAAAAAGAACACACAAATTAAGAGAGAGACCAACATAAATTGAGGAGCAGATACAGTATAGCCAGACAGTCAGATAATATCTCAGATTCAGTANATATGCAGGGGATGAGGATATAATGCATGCAAGATATCCTGTCCCTTTCACTTTGGTTGGAGGTGCTATAATCTTATTTATTTTCTTGGAAATAAAAGCAGCTGTGAGGTAAAATAATATGTTGTAGATTTCCAGGAGAATCAACAATCTAACAGGTTTTTCTTTCCTCATACAGCAGTCTGCCTGCTGCAAGCAATAGTTATGTTGGTAGGCATGTAAAGTAATTTGCTTATTCATTTTGCAGGCTTCAGGATTTAGCTGGATATGGAGTATATGTTGCTACAGGGAAAGAGTTTATTTCGGCTTTTCCTGATAGAACATTTAAGTCTCCATTGCTTGACCTTCTAATTAAAAGTGGTCGAAATGGTAATATTCAAAGTCTCATCCTCTGTTTTGTACTTTTGTTGCTTTCTAGGTATTCTTTTCCTACTGACACTGGTGATGCAGGTAAAAATAATGGAAAAGGATACTACATTTACAAGAAGGGAGAGAAGGCAAAACCTGATCCTTCAGTGCTTCCACTTATTGAGGAGTCCAGAAGGCTCACTAATATTATGCCTGGAGGAAAGGTATTATCAGCTAACAAAAGCAAATCTCAAATCATGACTTAATTATTGGTTTTGAAAGGTTTTGTCAAAATCTAAGTCCCCTCGCAATAACCAGTGCCTTTGTTTTCAATTTGTGGCAGCCAATATCTGTCACTGATCAAGAAATTGTTGAGATGATACTCTTTCCTGTTGTGAATGAGGCATGTCGTGTTTTGGATGATGGGATCGTAGTCCGAGCATCAGACCTTGATGTCGCTTCTGTACTTGGGATGAGTTTCCCGTCTTACAGGTTGGTACTCTACTGTGAAATCAGCATCAGTTACTTCTGATGATAAGTCAAATATTTACTCCTTGGTAGCTCATGATAACCTAAGTTGCTCGGACTTGGGTGCAGATCCAGAGACCGGATCCTTCATGATCTAAATTTTAAGACTCAGGGATATGGATCTAGAGATTCGATTAAAAATAATTTGAATATCTAAAAATAGAGTTATATGCGGAAAACTTGCACAGTAATATGAGGAAAAAATATTGATCAAGAGGAGAATCTCAGAAGGTTATATAAGGAAAAGGACTGACATAGAAATTTCTATATAGAAGGTAGTCCATTTTCATCCATCTCACCTTAGAATTTATTTTGATTACAAAAATCATTCCAAAATTCTCCGTTTATTTTGGTCAAAGTACCCCCGGTAAAGATCCCATACCCACACCCACGTTGTGTCGACAGGGGTGCGGCACCACAAGCGAAGAGTCCGAGCAACTTAGATGATAAGTACTGATTCTGAAGTGTGAACAACGGGAGCCTAACACAAAATATCTCCTGTTTGGCTTGGTATGGAAGGGGTGTAATCTTGCATGCTTAGTAGAGAACTGTATACCCAAGAGACAAGGGGATTATCAGAACTAATTGGTGAAGAGGAATGGAAAAGGATGGAGGGAATAGACAGTCTACAACTGCAAATTGTTATCAAAATCATGGCATTTACAGAAGAAAAATCACCAACTTTTCTAACCTTTTTTCTGCATTTTGCTACAGAAATTAGAGCACATTTTCTCACTAGTAGTCCTTCTTGCAATGATTTTCTTTTTGCAGAGGTGGCATTGTTTTCTGGGCAGATACTGTTGGGGCTGGTCATATATATAAAAGTCTCCGCAAGTGGTCAGAATTATATGGTAATTTCTTCAAGCCATCAAAGTTCCTGGAAGAGAGAGCAGCAAAGGGCATTCCCTTGGTAAGAACATGATCTTAGAGATCTACCATGGAACATAAGATCTTTTTACCTGTCCCTTGTTTCGTAGCTACGCAATTTGGTCTCTGATATTTGCTATTAATTATTAGTCCAATAAGTAATGATCTCGGCAGATGTAACTATTAATTGCTTTGATAGATTATTCAATGTGTCAATAATAGGAAATACATAACTCATATTATGAACCTCCACTTTCAACAAACCACGTAAAGCAGAGATATTAGTGTTAGTTCAGTTTGTGGGGCAAGAAAGAACAAGAAAAGGGAGATAATGATATAGTTGTCCACAGTCACGGGGCTTCTTATGTCAAAACTTCAACTCCGTCTTAAACCAAAGTCAAGAGAATCTGGATAGGGATGATCTAGATAGGGGCCCAACTACGATATTCATGGGTAACTGCAAGATAGTTGGAAATTGGAATTCTTTTATGGCGGTTCTTTCATCATCTATTTGTTCAACTGGGGACAACTTATAACTGCCCGTCTGCAATTGTGTGCACATTTTGAACTCTGATAGTTTGCTATTTATGCTATGTGCATGTGTCAAATGCTTACTTACTGATAACATAATTTCTTACTTGGTGCAGAGTGCTCCTGCTTCTACATCTTCAGCATCAAGGTCACGCATGTAAGCGATTCATTTACGAATTCAGATACTGTGGAAACAGTTTGTCGTGGAATGTAGAAAAGCACCTACTTTGACTCTTCATCATTATGGTCATATGTTTTAGTGGTGCATGTATAATGTTTCTTCCTTTGGTGGGGTTGGGTTTAGGGGTGGGGCTGTTAGAAATCTAGAGCACCTCAATTTCAAGTCCAAGTTAGTTGTGTTGGCTATTGAATAGGATACTGGGGATTGCGTTATTTTTTTGAATAATGTTGGGAAACGTAACGTTCCAACTCTTATATGTTATTTCTTAATGATGGACACATCTACTTGTTCGGTTTTGACATCACAATCCAACCAGACATCGTGTTTAAAACAACTGTTTTGATTGAGTTCAGGTGTCTAGTTACTATTGACGTTTTCTTGAAGTAGATAATCAGTTCATAACGTTGAAAGTTTCACAATAAGCAAGCATAGCTTTAGTAAGCTTAGCATATATGCTATTCTTGTTCGTGAAGATAGTACATTCCCTTGTACAATTTCATTTATCAGCAAATTGGAGCAATACTACAATAATTGGGGGACGAGGAGGGTAGGATGTGCGCGGATTTTGCTTTTATCCCGCAATTGCGGATAGAAAAGTTGTTTTCTATAGACTATTAGCAAATTGGGGCAATATTTCTCACTACCGATTAACCAATGATCTATGATGAAATAGTTTCCGAAGTTTCAATCTTCCATTAGATAAGCCACTATTAGAATCATCAAACATCATTAAAACAGGCTTAACATACTCAAGCAAAGACATACCTAAGTTTTACTAATTTAAATCATGGATTAAGACACTAAAAAAGTTGTGGATTCGACGATTTTTTACATCGGTAGAGTATCTCACTCAAGTTTTTACACTAACAAGTCGTTTGGTTGGGAAACAAGATATTCAGGATAACTAATCTCGTATTTACTTATTCCGGGATTGTTATTTCACCTTTAATGAGAAATCAAGAATAAATAGTCCCGAAAATAATTTTTGAATGAGTTTATCACATGTTGGTTGGAATAAAATCTATATTGAGTGTGGGATAAAAATAACACTATAATCCCGAGATAAATTATCCCAAGATTTTATCCCAACCAAACATGTGATAAACTCATTCAAAAATTAATTTCGAAACTATTTATGCTTTATTCCTGATTAAGGGCGGGATAACAACCCTGAAATAACTAAACACAATATTAATTATCCCAGAATAACTTGTTTCCCAACCGAACAACCCCTAAGTCCAATAGCTGAAAACATCACCTGTTTAGGCGCTTATCTAACTAATACGGAGCACGTGGAATTTGCAATTTAGCTGACAGATAATACATCTAAGGAAAAGTTCAAACAAAATGCAAATTTGATTGAAATTGCACTAAAGTAAATGTGCTAGAAGTTACAAGGCTTGTTACTTGTTAGTTCTAACAAATGGAGCCTTAATGAATTTTGCTGCTACATCGAAGAAAAGACGAATGAATAAAAAGCCTAATATTACAAAGATGCAGCAGTTTACAGGCAAATCTCATTCTAAAACTAACTAGAGTTCTTTTTTTTATCTATTCAAATTTTTGGCTTGACATCTCCATTCTCATCAGGACGATGAACTTTAGGAAGTGTGTTATTATTAGCAGTAGTTACTACTGCACTAAACATCTGAGTTGTTCTTGGCTGAGGAAGAGCAGACTTGGAAACACCATTGTTGAAGGAATCGTGTTGATTCCTCGTTTCAGTTGCAGTAAAACCATTACCAATCATATCTTTTTGATCAACGGAGTCAGTACCTCGCACCATTGAAGAACATTTTGTTTCTGTAATTTGAAATAGATGGTCAGTAACATAAGGTGATAACAAATGGAACAGTGGTAAGCAACAGAAAGGAAAAAAGGGAACAGAGAGGAAGGGGGCGTATTCAGTTGCATAAGAAGCAAGCATAAGTTATACTGTAAGGGGTTGTTTAGTAGAGTGTGTAAGAATAGTACTGAATCGGGTGTATTAATAATGATGGGATTTAGTTATGCTAGGATTATTTCCTATCCACTGTTAGGTTTGGTTAAGGGCAGTTCTGTCTTTAACCATGATTATGCATGTATAATAGACTTGTATTGTATTAGTTATAAATAGGCTGAAAATCCTACCAAGCAAAGAATTAAATAATACCATGACTAATCCCTAATACATCCTATCAAACGACCCCTCCTAATTGTACTAAGTACATCACAAATAGTTCTAAATTCTACTGACTCTTAACCAGAGGTCTTGGGTTCTAGCTTGGGAATGGAGTCACCTTTAGTAGGGAGAGCTAAAAATCCATTATTGCTAAAGACCCCATAGTGGGCTTTCTACAATGTGAATCTAGATTACTAGAGCCTGTGTGTTCAGTACATCGGCTGGTTGAACCCAAAAAAAAGTTCTAACAAGTTGTATTATTGAAATTTTAATATAAATAAGCAGGGATTGAAGAATATTTAAACAATTAGCCATCTAAAAGACAACATTTAAAAAGTAGATAAGCCGTATATGATCATTCAAAGACAATGCAATGCGTTCTTTCCTATTTGTTTCGCAGAGCCAGGTAAATAATTTCTATAAAAGAAAAGAATGGGGCACATGTTCTAATTCACCATAACCTTGCAAGTGTGGTCAAGTGGAATTGATCCGAGATACAAAAGAAAAATGGCAAGACTGTGCTGGTAGTAGTACCTAGAGCTCTGCAGATTTATTGTTGACGAGGATTCCAAATCAGTACAATCAAACAACAATCAGCTACGCCTCAACCGTGAATCAGTCTGTGCCAACATTATGAATACTCTAAATCCAAATCATTTGATTCAGGCCCATCTCAATCCACTAGTAAATTATTTGTCTTCTAAGGCATGTTACGGGCTCTATGAATCTCCCACTTATCTTTTCCCAGATAACTGGATTAATCCCCAAACAACTGTATCGACAATCTAGATCCTTTACTTTGTGTTTTTAGCTAGGGCTGTGTTTGATATGACATAATATTTTCTGCAAATAAGTCATTGTGATTTTGATTATTGGTTGCCGTAAAATGTTTTCTAAGGAAAACATGCTCCGCCAAAATGGAAAATGTGAATTCCTTAACTAATGGGCAGAAGTCATTTCCTTCGTAACTATTCTAACTCTTACTCCATATCACTGTTTCAACCAATAATTGGACGATATATTTTTCTTTTGAAAAGGTAAGATATTTCATCTATAACCCAACAAAAGGATGTGCCATTAAAACTCAACATGCAGCAAAAAGAAAAAACTTAAAAAGTATTCTAAACCTGTAGGGATTCTAGCACTTCTAAAATAGATTCAGCCTCCTCTACCTGTTCCATTTTACACCAAGCACAAAACAATGCTATATCACCCTTTTTTTATCAGGGACATTATAACCAACCATTAAACTTGTTAAGCTTAATCAAAACACATTCAGACATTATTATCAATCCTTAATAATAATAAAAAGTCTACATGGAATTCCGAGAGATTTTAGTATTTGAGACTATTTCCCTCCATGTGATTTAGGTCTCTCTCTTCTTCTTTTATCACATTTAATCATCATATTGTTACGCCTACCAACCAGTGCATACAGAGGTCTATGTAGGATCTAACAGAATTGTCTCAGGCAACCTTCTCTGGCTTTATCTCTATATATGCTACTTGAACCTTCCATCAAATATGGCATTTCAAATCTATTCTATCTTGTTGACGGAACATCTATCTTAAAACCTGTAGTTTTTCCTATGATATTCATCTTGCAGGTATGTTGAGTGTTTCAGACCCAACTTTCACTGTCGATCTTACATTTGTTATAGAACTTGTCTTTCACTCTAATGATTATCTTCTATCGCATATCATTCTCGTAGCACTCCTCAATGTTGACCATTCTAATTAATTTAATGTATTAAATCCTAATTCATCCAGTAATTCTTCTTAAACCTAAGAGAATATTTATTTGACTATCTAGTATCTACACTAGGCACCAGAATCTGTATAATCTTACTTCACCTTCAATCTTCTTACGGGAGCTGAAAATAATAAATGATTCTGTGATTGCACAAAATTTTTGTCCTTGCAACAAGTAGATGGCTCATTAGTCAGCTTTTAAGCAGGTTGTAAGAATACCTGGAACTAATATGCGATAGATACAATTACTTTGAGGGAGACAAAAGGGCAGCTTCTTGCTGTATTCTTTTTACTCTAGAATAGTTTCAAAGGAATGAGGAAGCTGAATTCGTTCCTTGGAAAGCAATAAGAAAGACAGGTGCCTCTGAAAGTATCCCTTTTTGTTTGGACAGTTGATTATGGAGCTAGAATAGCTAACTTACACAGAAGAGAAGACTACTGTGCACAGGTTGCTGCATGGCAGACAGGAAGAGACGGTCCATCACTTGCTCCTTCACTGTGAAGTAGCTAAAATATGTGATGTGTTCCTTCAAAGCATCTCCAAAAGTTTTTCTATGTTGAAAGGAAACAAAGTCCCAATCAGTAAGAAAATTTTGAGATACCACTGCCGCTTACATACTGTGGTCACTCCGGAGAGAAGGAAACGGGAGATGCTTTGAAGAACAAGATCTTGCTTTATAGACTAAAGCATACAAGCACAAATACTATATTCTTTTGGGGTAAACAGAAAGATGTAAATAATTTGAACTCTGAGTTTGTTGGGAGGTCTATAGATGTAATGCTTACAATGCAGCAACAACCCAGTACATTTACGATTATGTAAATAGACTTCCTACCTTACACATAAAAGGAAAAAACCAGTTACCAGGTGTTAAACAGACAGTGAACAGTGGATTTTTCCTAGAAAAAGGAATTACGCTTACCATGAAAATTCAGGAAACGGGATAATTCCATTTCAAAAGGATTACTGAGCAATGGAGTCCCTCAAATCTCCACTCCTTCACATCAGTAGCTAAGGACATGCTAATTTGTGGTGTATGCAGGGAGTCTGGTCATGGGTTATCATAAACTATGTAAAGTAACAATTATGTTGACTTACCTGTATGGAATGGGTAATGATATGGATTTGAGCATTTCACAATGATCCTTCAAAATACATTAACCGACTAAAACTTGAATGTGCATACACCTTATCCATTTTCATATTTGATACTTTTATTTCTCAGAACGCTACAGGCTACAAAAGCAAACATGTCCAACATTATACAATGTACCTCAGGTAAGCTGGTCAGGATACTTGCATATATTAATTATTTCCAAGAGAATTGATTGACCTCATTAAATTATTTTTGGGTTATACTTAGGAATTAGTGAATTGCAGTTATCAGCTGCCATCTATTCTTCAGGTCATTATGTTGTTTTTTTCCGGATAATACTACGTTTCTCATGCCTAACGGAGGAATCTAACATGAAATTCTCTCTCCCTTGCACTAGTAAACAACAGTTTAACCAGGTGCCACTGAACGTATCATAGTAAGGTATTTTGGGGCTTATGTATGGCTTCACTGATGCAGTTAAATTTGGCAACAGCTATTCAGTGAATCGGGACCAGATTGAGACAGAAAAGAAAGAGAAATTTACCTTTTATTTCTCCTAGAGTGACAAGCCTATTAAGACAATCACGAAATTTTGCCAACACGATCCTTTCCTGTTCTGCATATGTCTCCGTCATGCCCTGCCCATGGGGCAATTGAGAAGATGTATTACAGCTAAGAGTTGCTAGGTCATTAGGGGAAGTAGAGGCAGCTGCAAACATGGTGTCTGATTCATCACACATTAGTGCTAACGTCCCAGGGGACATTGGCCTTCTTTTTGATATATCAGCACCATCCAAACTAGACTCTTCCATGCTGATTTTCTCACCCTGGTCCCCACTTGAACAACAGTCAAGCATATCCTTCTCAGTACCAGAATCTTTCTGGTTTTGTACTCGCTCTTGAGTTGATGAAGCAAGGGAAGCTTCTGTTTGCCCCTCAGCCTGTTTTTGTGAAGCATCCTTTTCATCTGAAAACATTCCAACACGTAAACAGTAAAATGATTGCACACCATATACTGCAAACAGGTAATAAAATCACACAAAAAGACATGGTAGAACCACCAGACGAAAAGATATTAACTTTCCCAACATAAGATCTGACTTGTGCAATCAATCCATGCTCACCACATAACTCCACCAATGCAAGCTTAGCATCCTATGTAAACTCACATTGCCTGTCCCAAACCCAAAAAACAAGAGATTTGTGGTAGGTTATGGTCTATGTAGATCTAGTCCATTTACGATGAATCCTCATTATAACAAATTTATGATGTTAAAATTCTCCAATCTAAAAAGAAGCTCCTCACTCATGTCTCTTCTAGAAAGCCTATTTGCGAAAACATTATTTAAACATAAACTGATAAACAATTTAATGTTCTTCATAAATTCCTTTCTTCTCCAAATCGGCATAACAAAAAAGTCATGCTAAATTCATATATCTGCTGACATCTACCAGATGCACAAGGAGACAAAGCACTCTGGATTGGTATGCACAAGCATCTGAGCCCCGTAGGTCTGGTCAAAACTTTCTTTCTCTAGTTAGGAACATTATGGTTTGTTTTTAGGTAAGGTACCACAATGCATGTCTGGTAGCTGTAGAACCTAAATGTAGCTTCTGCTTAATCCTAATTGCGGAAACTCAAATGATTCTGCTTAAGATCTTATAGATACTCCAAAGTAGAAAACATGTACAAAGGAAAAGAGGTGGTAACTCCCAACCAAGGTAAAGAAAAAATGGCATGGAATGAGTATAAGTCTTTTATTTGACATTTCTAGTCAGATATCTGACATAAAATTAAGTTGAATTTCAGAGTAGTAAATTGTATATATTGCTCACATTTGTCTCTGATATATTTACTGCGGTATGGTTTGCAAGTCAATAAGGCAAATGTTATGGCAAACAAGAGTTGGCTATAAAAGATCCTTCAAATGAGCCCGAGTAGTTGATTTGTCAAAAGGACGTTTAGACATATATTTCTGCTTCCTCACTTCTATAATTTTTGAGTCCGGCCTTAGACTTTAAAGATGATTACCCATTAGTCAAGTAGTGATTTGATAAAAGGACGATTTTATAATGTACACCATAATATACAGATCGCTTTCATCAAAATGTAAACAGATGGAAAACACTACCATCCCCTCAATTTCTCTTCCCTTGTGCCTGGTAAATTTACTTCTCTTTGCTACCTTCTCTAATTGCTTTTCCTTCGTACTGCGTTTTATCAAGAGGAGAAGATAAGGGAAAAGAAAATGGGGAGGGTGATAGAGTGAGACAGACAAAAGAATGAAGCGTTTGACGAAATCATGGTTATGTTGGTACACTGTCTGAAAAAATGGCATGCTGATGAGTTTCCTCCACTTCCCCACTCCTCCAAGTCCTACAGCTGATGCATCCCCTAAGCTATGGATTAAAAACATAATGCATAACTGCATCTCCTGATTATTTTTCCAAGCATATAAAGTTTGTAACTATTTCTGCATCACAGAGGACCCTAGAAGTTTTCCTAAAAGATATTATATTTCTAAAGATCGATAGCTTCAGTTAGAAGTGATCTGTTAACTTCAGATACATTTAGTTTAGAGGCAGAAAGGTATATTGGCTAAACAATTTTTTCATTAGAAAATAACCTATAATTGTTTTGGAGAAATAAATATTCATCCCAAAGCTGTCTTTTATGTTTCGCAAGCATCAAGAAAGGAAAAAGGCTCAGCTAAGTAGTAAAGTGAAAGATAGAAAAACATGCCAGAAAAAAATTCTTAACAACTTCATACTTTCCAACGGAAACTCAATTTATGACTTCAAAAGGGGAAAAAAAAACTGGAATCAATATAACAAAATAAGATGCATCAAATGTAATGGTCATACAAGTAATCAAAAGTACTTAGAAGACATCCATAAATACCTGCCAGCATCTTCGCGGCTTCTCCTGAATATACAACTAAAACTGAGCAAAGTTCCTTCAAGTCCTGTGGTTGGATGAGGTCTGCCAACAGAGACCTTCAACCAGGCATGATAATTAGTTTGCTGAATGAGCAGTAAAGGTTAATTTCTTAGGGGCAGTAACTCCTACCTATAAGTAAACTTGGAAGGACCCACTGTTGCAGCATTTCCAACACATGGGCCAGGAATTGAAGATAATGAAGGTAGGACAGAAGATTTAATATGGTTCCCCTGTATAATACAGTATGTTATTTCATCCATCAATTATTTTCTAAAAGAATTAAAGCAGAGGCAACTGCAAATTGTCACTCCTGCTTATTTTAAGCAAAAATATCAATCGACAAGAATAAATCCAGAAAAAGAATTTCATGTAGTTGTTAAATGCATTTTCTCTGATGAAACCATGCCCTTGTGCAATCAACTATTATCAGCAATGCAGCATTGCCCTGTGGATTATACTATGAGAAGGAACTCAAACATTCTTCACTAATCAAACAGTTGAAAAATGCATCAATTCAATGGTGAAAAAATATTGTTTACCTGTTGGAGTTGTCCATGCCTGTGAACAGGGTCCTTAATTGTTGACCCAAAGAACAGTTCCTGGCCCTTTCTTTTCTTGTTCACTGGAGGAGATCCATAACCGGAGGAGCCAATGGCACCTGTGATAGCAGCATTTGCTGCCTGCTGGAGATATGCCATATTGTTTGCATGATCTCCATGGAAAAGAGCCTGCCTCTCTTCACTTCCTTCAAAATTTTTGCAGTCCATGCATTTACAATTTTCAGAGCAAAGAATATTGGCTTGGAAGCACTCACAGTACTTCTTGAGGCAACCTGATTTCTTGCAGTGGCATCCTTTGTTATGCTTTGCCAAGACTAAGCCATCCCCAGTTTCCTCCTAAAAAGATTTAGGCGCAGTTCGAAAGTTATCAAATAGATTAAGAAACAACAAATGGAGCTACTTTGATTTACATCAAATTTCAACTACGCAAATTTCATTCTTATATGCACAAGTAATTCTAGAAATCGAGCATAATAACAAAATAAAATAAATCCTCATGGCATCATGATACACCTGTTTGCTTCCTCTGGAATGATACACCACCATATTGAGTGAATGAAGTTGATTTCGTATTTAGATTGACCCCTTTGTGGAGCCATATTTGATTAATTTCACAAAGTTAAATTTTAATAGTAATAGGCACTTGTGATTATTGACTAAACTACTATTTGGCTCTTCATTGCTTCAGTGGACGGTTGCCCCATCTTTTTCAACAATGATTAGCAGTTTTCAATAACTAAATTATTAGCTCTTAAATGTACAAAACAACCAAATAGTTGAGGAGAACTTCTTTGACAGATTTTGGATCATTTGGTTTGGTCAAACACATAGTGCATACAAGATTTATAAATTTTTTCTTTTTGATATGATTTTTCCTTTTCTTTTTTTCTTCCCAGAAGGAAAAAGATGTTTGCAAACTAATCATAAAGAAGTTCATAAAAGAAACTATTCCTTTGTCCTCATTTTGGGACGTCTCAAAATGTTTGACATCATACCTATTCAAATGCAAGCTTGAATAATCACAGGCATTTACATTTACAAGCTTCTCTTAAAGCCGATGGTCTTCCGGAAACAGCCTCTCTACCTCTAAGGTAGTGGTAAGGTCTGCGTACAATCTACCCTTCCCAGACCCCACTTGATGGGATATTACTAGGTGGTTGTTGTTGTTGTTGTTGTTGTATTTACATTTACAAGCTCAATTTGAGCTCAAACTCAAAACTAGAAAATGATCCTTACTGAGTTCTCAAGCTCAAAAAGTTCAAGTAAATATTGATTAAATTGCATTTCCTACTTTTTCATATAGCAATTTTTAACTAGGTCATTCCGAAAGAGAGATCGCAATAAACCAATAGTAACTAAGACCGCAAGGACATCAGTGAGAGTAATATACCAAGGATATCTTTAAACCAGAAGACATTCTTTTATGAATAATTCAAATTTTAAGAAAGCATCTGAATCCACTTAATTTTAAAAAGTACCGTATTATCTCGAGCTCCATGTGGACTGCTGGCAATTTTAGGCCTGAATGCATGTGGATTACGCTCTAAAGTAGCTTCAACTGCTTCGCGTCTAGCAGGCTCATTTTCAACATTGTTATGACAATTGTTACAATTGCATCCATCACAGTATATGCCAGATGCAAAGCATTCACAATACCTGAGCCAAAAATAGAAAGAAAGCAAAGAAAAGATCACATTGCATAAGATCTAACGCTGTGTTGTTCATTCAAATAGTATCAGCAAAACATCTGACAAAGATTGAGTAACTGAAGAAAACAAATAATCACCTGGATAAAGTAGTCAATTAGAAGACACTTTACATATTGATAGAACATGAGCACCTTATATATCTCCTAAACATTTTCATACAAAAACATGACATCCAAACAAAACACCCATACTTTGTACAGAGCGGTTCTGATAGTGTAGTAATGCATAGAAGTGAAACAATTTTAAATACATGACAAATAACAGAGAATGGAATTACAAAAATATTTACTGTGAAAGAAAGAAATGCAATGACCTAAACCATCAGAAATAGACTAATGTCCCACGAACTGACTTTTTTCATGGGTTGGTTTTCAATTGTAGAAAACCAATGTGGTGGTTTTCTTTTGATTTTTATGTATAAAGAGCTTCAAAAACTCAAAGAAAACCTCCATTTTCGAAATACAGACTGTATACATGTATTGCATGGCCAATTTGAAAACCTAATTGCCAAAAGGTCCACTTTTGCAAGTGGTGAATTTACTGAGAACTGTGTGGTTTTATATGTGGGCTTTAGCTGATAAATTTTTGTATGTATTTGTAGTATGTATAAACCCCAAACTTCCATGTATAGCACAAAAAAAAATTTCAAACCCTAAACTTATCTGTGTAAAGTTGTATGACCCTATACTTAGAGCTCCTAATGTAACGTCATATAACCCAAAAACCCAAATTTTTTAACATAACATTTAAAGTGGTTGTTAGACGAGCTATATTGGATGGGCGAAATGTTGGCCAGTCAAGAACTCTCTCGTCCAGAAGATGAGAGTAGCAAAATTGAGTACGTTGAGATGATGTGTGCGCATACTAAGAGTGACAGGATTAGGATCAAACGTATTCAAGACAAGGTGAGAGTGACCTCCGTGGTGGACGAGATAAGGGATGGTTTGGGCATTCCCCAGTGAGGAGTGAGAAGGTGTGTGAGGTTAGCTATGGCGGACATGAGGAGAGGTAGAGGTAGGCAGAAGTATTGGACAGAGGTGATTAGACAGGACATGACACACCTGCAGCTTACCGAGGACGTGACCTTAGATGGGAGGGTGTGGAGGTTGAGGATTAGGGTAGAAGGTTAGTGGTAGTCGACTGTTGTCTAGTTTCCCTTATCTGTATTGTTTCCTTTGCTTCAGTTACCGTATTATTTGATGTTGCTACTGTTCTCTTCTACTTTATTTTTAGCATGGATTCTTCACTAATGTATTTCTTTTTAATACTTGATATTGATAACCTTTGCTTGAGCTGAGGATCTATCGAAAACAGACTCTCTACCTTCACAAGGTAAGGATAAGGCTGCATACGCACCACTCTCTTCAGACTCCACTTGTGGGATTACACTGGGTATGTTGTTGTTGCAACGTTTAACCCTAAACCCCTTACCTATAATCAATACTGAAACTGCCCAAACCATCCACCTAACACCCACAAGCTAATTAAACTAAAACATGTGCTCTTTAACTACATATGTGAGGTTATGGTTTTATATTTTGAAAACCTGCGCAAGATATGATTTTGGTTATGGTTTTACTCCATGTAGACATCTAGTCATCATTGACTGGTTAGATATTTCCTTTTCCTAAAGTTTTACCATTATGTGTCTGTGCTCACAAGATTAATGCAAAGACAGTGAATACTATGACACAAAGAGAAAATAATGGTCATATGCTCGTGCAAATGAAAGTTTGCCTACTTGAGCAGATTAAAGAAGCCCTGGAAAAAGCATATGGAAGGTAAATATAAGTGATGGAGATGGACTAAGCTTTGATCTCATTATTATCCTTCCTTTTACAAAATTACCAATAAACCCTAGGATAAAATTAATATCTTCTTTAGGACGGGTATTAAACATATGGAAGGCATCATATTTTCCATTTTTTAATCCTTCCTGTTGGAATTGTTTAGTTGACAATATTGTTTGGAAAATGAAATATGTAAATTTCAATATAAACAACATCTCTCACAGATGGGAAATATCTCTTAGCAACAAAAAGTATCTGACTGATGAGGAAGAAAACAACATGAGAAACAAGGACAACGAGACAGAAAATAAGAATCATCTGTTAAATATTAAATATTTCTTTATGTGAGAGAAAACCAAGATTTAAAGACATCCCACACTTGGTATTTAATCCTAACAAAGCTCTAGTCACCTTGTACGCAATCCCTCACTTTATATGACCATTCTCACACTCTTTCAAATCCCAATAAAAAGCAAAATATTTGGGGAATACACAGGCAATATTGATGCCAAATAGTTTAGAAGCAAATAATCAACCCCAAAAAAAAAAATCTACATTGATGTGTTAGCACTTCTTTGGTTAGATCACCTTGATGATAGTTTTTTTTTTGGCAAATCATGATTATTTGATACTTGAACACTTTGAAAATAGGTTTTCCTCTTGAGATTAGGACTTGCTATTCTTCTTTCACTTCCTATTATAAGATTTAGAACAAAGGTATCAAGTTAACATATAACTCTTCTTCTTTTAATTGCTTTCCTCTTCTGGAAGTTTCCTTTCTGGAGGGTGGTTACTGAAACATTGGAAGTTGTATACTTGATTTATGATAAATCTATGCTTTTGTGAAATATTGAAAAGTCCAGCATACTCCGAAGAGTATGGGTGCTCAAAAAGTTACAGGGTTTTCTAATGGTCATTGCCTCATGTATAGACCTTCCAACAAATATTTTGCCAGCAAGAAGAGGAAAATTGGAAATCTCAGATCTTATCAGTGCCAAAAGGACAACAGAAGAACAGTCATTTCAGAGCTTATCATTGTCACCTTCATGTTTTTTCCATCACTTAATAGATTTTAGCTATTTTTGAAATTTTCGACGTAAGTTCTGTATGAGAAGGAGGTAGTACTTACAACTTTAAACATCGAGAGTGTTTGCAGTTACACTGTTTTTGCTTTTTAGGAGTACCATCTTTTACTTCACTTGCACTTTGCCTTGAACGTGCTCGTGGAGATTCTGGTTTCCTGAAAACAGTGAGTATTAGCATCATATAGATCATATAAAGTCTAAGCTGACATAAAAGTGCTCCCTGTCACAGCTTTATAATTCAGAATCCCAAAATTTGTCTAGAGCCCACAAATACACCCATAATTCAACATGTTTGAGGTGCAAAGCAAGATAGCTGTAGATATTAATAATACTTATACAAGAAACAGAGAGCTCTTTGAATATTATCTCCAATTTCAAACCACAGGAATGTGAGACAAGCATCATCATGTATTCTGAAAATGATTCAGAAACTTATCGGCAAATTTAGGATCAAGAAGGCAGAAGATAATATGATCAACTAATCAGAGACATGTTAGATGGCTAACCATAAATTAATAAGGCTAACATTTTAAACGAAAAGTAGACCGACAAGCAAAAATGGAAACCAATCCGGGTAAAGCATGTCCGTGCGTGAACAAATATTGTTTCATTCCATAAGTTAGCAAGTCAGCTGCAAAAAAACTTACAAGGTTGCAAGCAAAGGATCATTATTATCATCTCTAAAGTCATGTATTGACTCACAAATCAACCAAAATATAGAAACAGAAAGACAAACTGGATCAAATGAAATCTAAAGAACAAGAAAGGCAAATTCAAACATCTCTGTGTAATCCAAACATTTTCTACCCTCTCAGCCTCTCACCTTTCCCCGTCTCCTCAGTCTCCTCAGGGATTCCAAAAACAAAACTCATTTCTCTCCTTTTTATCTGACGTTAACCTACACAGCAAATTACTGATTAATTACCTATCCCAATTCCACCCGAAAAGCTTGACTTATCTCTAACAAGATTCCCTATATTTTATGAAAGGAATCTCTAATTCGGAGTTTCTTTTTTGGATAACCAAGAAATCTGCTGTTTCTGCTTTAGAAACTCAGTGGATATGGGCCCTCTACCCTCTCCATTTGATTCACCAGCATGATTTGAACTAGTGGCGTGGGCCTACCATAAATCTAGACTGTAAAACCTTTGCTATTGAACCAAAGCCCTAGAGGTGTCTCATATTGTCCTCCTACATGCTCAAAGAGGCAACCTTTAGCAGATAGCAAACAAATTATAGAGGTTATAACAAACTTCCAACCACCATTCCCTCTAATCCTGTCAAATTTCAGTGACATGAGCTCCAAAGAAACGTTTTTTCTTCTTCAGAAATTTGAATTAATCATAGATACTTACGGAGGTCGTATTGAAGGATGAGTAGGTGGCACTGCAGTTTGTTTCATCGGCATCAACAGCATGTGTTGCTGCGGCTGCGGATGTGTCTGTGGTTGTGGCTGTAATTGTGACCTTGGCACCGGCGTTAGCTTCACTGGGACGATTTGTGGGCCGGACGTCATTGCTAGGGGCTGAATCTGCTGAGAGTGCTCCGGCACAACAGTAACTGCGGCCGGAGATTGGCCACCACTTCCCCCAAACACCGTGAAATCCAGCTGCCTTGCCAGCTTCTTCGCCGGAAAATCCACTACCACCTGCGGCGCAGTCGTAGCCACCGCAGCCGAAACAGCCTCCGATTGAGCCTTGTTTGGAGGGAAAGAATCCCCTCCCTCACTTTTCTCCATTCAAAAAAACACAGCAAACTCACCAAACAACCCAAAACAAAAAAAAAATCTCAAAAACCCCGAACTGAAGAAAAATTCAAAATTCACTTATCATCCACTGCAAATAACACGATAACTCCACAACATCCATCAAATTAAACCAAAAACTGTTCAAAAATTCAAAATTCTTCAGGTAAAGCTGTAGCATTCGCCAATCAGATTCAAATTACAAAAAAATCCACCAAACATTGGCTCAAAAATCCACAAATTATTCACCTAATTCAACAAAAATTCGATCGAAAACACACACATACAAGCGTATATGTGTGTGTGTGCGTGTACGTATATACAGACGGAAGAGAAAAAAGAAGGGATTTTTTTTCGAAGAAGAAAAGGAAGCAGCAAATAGCCTTTGTGTTTTTGCTGCTCCCTCTAGCTTTTGAAATTCAATTTTTGTAAATATTGGACGGTCCGATTTCGTAACAATTTTCATCTACGGTGGATAAGGGGGATAATTAATCAAACGGTTTAAATTCATAGAAGAGCTGTAGGATTATATCTGACCGTTGATCACAAGAGTATTAGAATGCGTGTTTGTCTTTTTCCCATGCTCCTTCCTCAC
>JACEIK010001205.1:74041-84107 GCA_018107945.1 Datura stramonium
CTATTGCTATTTGAATAATGGAAGCCACAATTGTTACAACTTGCAAAACCTTGAAGAATCTCTCCAACAGTATATATGAAGAGCTGCAAATTTAAATGATCTGCAGCAAAGACGATGGTTGATCATCAGGTGGTAGTCTGGAACTCGACCGTTCTAAACTGTGACAGTTTAGTTCACAAAATCTTGGGCAAAAAGAAGACAAATTCAGGAAAAAAACCGGACTTCCCAGCTCAAGAAAACTGAATAGAGAAACCATGATCCGTGGTTGAAACTTTCGTTGGGCCAAAATCATCAAAGTCTGAGTCAGAGTTTAGATCTCTACGACCACCAAATTCATCAGGTGAATCCTCTTCCTGAGAGCTGTGTTTGGAGGGAATCCTCAGTTCAGATGATGGGACTGGCAGAGGTTCTTCATTCAGATACTTGTCATGGAGTAATTCCATTGCAGTAGCTCTACCAGTTGGGTCAAAACATAGCAACTTTTTGACGAGAAGAATTTCGTCAGCGGACCTGTTGGATAGACATGCTTCTAAGCCAATTGGCTTCTCTACTTTACCGAATGATATTATCTTGTAATCAGGAAGATCTGCACAACCAGGCCAGACTTCTTCAGATAAGTTCCCCAGAACACTAAAAATTCTGCCTAGTTGATCAATGTCAGAATTTCCAGGAAAAAGTGGCTCCAAACAGAAAACCTCTGCAAAAATGCAACCTAGTGACCACAGATCAATCTCTGGCCCATAACTTGTGGATCCATATAGTAGCTCAGGTGCTCTGTACCAACGAGTTCCGACACAGGATGTAAGTGGAGGAAAACAATCATGCTCACCATCGTCAACATCATACGAATATGTGCCCGGTAAGAGATCTTCCTCAACATTACTCATGGTTCCTGTAGCTAGACAGGAAGTGTCCCCATCTTGAATATTACTATCTTTATCAGTGTCATCAAAGGACCTGAATCTGAGCTCATCTGACTCTCCAAAACGTGCTCCTTGAACCAGAGATCCTGGATCTTCAATAAATAGACCTCCTTCAGAAGACGCATCTGATATGTGCTTGAAATGTGATGGACCAGCCACAGTTGTCTGATAAGGAGTGCTCTGTACGAATGGCTGTTGATTGTCATTAGCTACAAATCCGGGGGCCAATAGTATCCTAGCCTGGGTGAAACAAGAGGAGGCAAAGTCATGTATTTAGAATGAAAAGAACATAAACCAGAAGTGGACTTGAACATGTAATCAAGGATGTTTCAGCAGAAGAATAAAAGAACTATGGACGCCCCCCGAGAAGGTTCTATGCTTGCGAGAAAAACAATTATGCATATAGAGCCAGAGGGGATCTAACGCGATTTTGGTGGGTTCAATTGAACCAATTGCTTTTGGTTGGAACTATGTACACATACAATCAACAATAACAACTACTATTGCTGCAGTCCAAACAAGTTGGGATCTGCTATATGAATCCTCAATGACCATATTTCTCCATTTGAACTCATCTCCGGCCAAAATTATACAAATAAGTTCTCTATATTTCTACTAAATATAAATTTCTTACAAGGCTAAAAGACTCCTGCAAAGCATACTATCTAAAGTAACATACTACTATAACTAAAACACATACCCAACTAATTGGTATTACTGGACCTCCACCGCTCCCAGCAAACAAAGGACGCATGACCTTAGTATTATATGAAGCCACAGGATTAATGATCTTGCAGTTCCACCAATTAAGAAGTATCACTCAAAACTGATGTTCCCAAACTAGTTGAGCAAAAACGCCAGAGCAAAAGAGATGCTCAACAGATTCTAAGCTTGACATCACAGTAGAGTCTAGCACTAACATTTAATTTAGGCTCCTTCCCCCTTCCACTGCATAGCCGAGCTAGCAGGTACTACGAGTCCTCTGTCCCACACATCTAACCAGCTCGCATAGTTCACCCAGTTCCACCAAAAACTATACTCTCATTTGTTGAAGTGGAGCATAAGGCGCTTTAGACGCTGAGCGAGATAGGTCTCTACTTATGTAGATCCTTTTCTTCCATTATGTCCTATCTTTCGCTAAGCCAGCATGGATTCCATAACATTGCAACAAAAAGAAAACATATAAATATATAATTAGATCATATTCATTCTAAACCTACTGACCCTATATATTGGATTTGCCTTTCTATAAAGCTACTAACTCTAACGGGGAGCTTAGTGACTGGACACCTCAGAGGAGGACTTTTCGAGCTATACCCTGCAGCTTTCCTAAGCTGTAAATTCTCCATTGCAATCAAAATTGTACTAATAAGAAATGAAAATTCAAAGAGGTTCACATCTTGAAGCTCAAATGAATCAGAAATATCATAAAAGGGCACAAGTAGCTAATTGATTGATAAATTTGATATCATTTAGCCAAAAAAGCAGATTAAAATGAGCACCTGTCCAAAATCTGCCAATTTGAGGATTCCGTCAGGAGAAATCAACAAATTCGAAGGCTTCAAATCCCTATGTACAATCGAATTCCGGTGACAAGCATCAACACCACATAAAATCTGCATCATCCACCTCTTAATCTCCCCAAAACTCAATCCGTTTTCCCATTTCTTCGCTTCTTTAATAAGACAATCCAAATCTGTAGGCAAATATTCCAATACGAGCACAGCATCTTCATCCTCCCTCCAGAAATACTCGTGCAAAACGACGACGTTTGGACAGTGCTGAAGGGTTTGTAAAGCTTCGATTTCCCTGGACGCCGATTGGTAATCGTGGATTTCTTTAAGAGCAACGGTGACAGAGTCGGATCGCCGTCGAGCTTTGTAAACGTCGGAATATGCTCCGGCGCCGATCCGGTTGAAGACTTCGTATTTTGTGGTGATCTCTTTCCGGGTATGGATGCTCCAGCTCTTCGATGGTGGAGGATTCATATTTTTCTTTTCCATCTTCTTCTTCTTGGAATGTTCTATGGTTGAACTGGAAAAGGAAAGTTTTGATTTTCTTTTTCTTTTTTCTTTTTGTTAGTCTTTTTTTTTTACTTTTGAACGAAGAAGAACAACATGATAGGTTATGTCACGTGACTTGGAGTCATTGCACGTGCCTCGAAATGGATTACACATAAATTAGGAAAATGTTAATAACAACAATTATTAAGTATATACTAATAGTATTATTTTAGCAAAAGCTTGATACACAGTGAATCACTTAGACTTGTTAGTATATTTTATTTGAACATTCGAGTTAAGTTATGTTATAATTAAATATGTTCGAATTAGACTCTTTCGATTCAAATTTTGAAGAAAAAAAGTTTATTGGATAGTTAAGTTAATCACGTAAAGTATGATTTTCTTTAATTATACGCATCAACCTCAAATAGAGAATGCCTGGGGTTTTAAGGCTTATTGAGGCGAATACATATAATTTTAAAAAATGACATATTTTATGTGGTTAACTTAACTACCTAATAAAAGAATGAGTGAATACACACAAAAAAAAAATCAAAAATTGAATCGAAAGTGTCTAATTGAAACACTTTATTAGGAGTTGAGTTGTTCAATTGAAACACGACTTAGTTCGGGTGTCTAAATGAAATATGCTTACAAGTTTAAAGAGTTGATTATACATAAGGCCTTTAACGAAATTTCAATGTGGAATAGAGAAATTTTTGTCCCTCGTCCCTTTTTGTTTCAAAAGTGATCTTTACACAAATAACTAGTCGAATTTATAGTGTATTTTTCATAATTCTATCTATATAAATTATATATTGATTATACACGAATTACATATATGTTATACATTAAAAATTTTAAATTTAAGTTATCAAAGAAAGAGCTACTTATATTGCTTATTCATTTTGGCTTTACAACGAAGAGAAAGAAGAAAAGAATTATCTAAGTATATTGATTATTAATCTTTGGGATTTTGTTTCTTTCCATTCCTCCATTCAAACTATATATTATATACCTCAAATGAACTAAATCTGAATATCAGAGGCCACGTTGTGGCAATTTTTTACAACTATGCATAAGTAAATAATCATTAGGCAAAGTTGACACTTCATCTGAACTAATGCAGGCCATGTATTGCTCGGATCTTTCAAAAATAATGTCGCACCAGTATCAAATCCCACAAAAATGAATAGCTTTTGGAGGATTCGACACACACGACACAATAATTTTTGAAAGAGTTCGAGCAACATAGATTGTCACATACATATTTTGAAGTACATCACCTAGGGAATCAACAAGTTCCCTCAGCTTTTTACACAGCTAGTTTATATGGTCCAAAACTATATGAAGAACAACATTGCTTCAGCCATATTTAAGATATTTTCAATCTTTGGGAGGAAATGCTAATCTCTGGTGCCACAAAATCAACCTGCATGATGAACTCAACTACGCTTCAGTCCCAAACTCGTTTCAATAGTCTTATGAAATAATATAACATGAAATCCACTTTATGTTTCATTAAACATCACAGCCTCCACATACGATCCCCCTGCTATCAGAAAGAAATGAGATGTCGTTATATAGTGAACAAGTTGAAGATAGACAGAATCAACATATTGCAGAAATTTCATGTTGTAATTACATTGACACAGTTTTGAGAGCTGTTAAAAATTCAAGTAAGAATGCCTTAGCTTATTATTATAGTGAGTTCAACAATGTGCAGAAACCTCAAATATAATAGCATATAAGCACACAATTTTTTAAAGTTTGTGTCATTTTTAAGATTCTGGCTCTAACTAGCTATGTTGCTCGGACTCTCCAAAAATGTCACCAGTGCGCGTCTGATCTTCCAGAAGTAGTTCATTTTTGGAGAGTTCGCACACATAGCTAACCAGACAGAATTGAAGAAACAGACAATTGACATCCCACTTGCATTAAACAACAATGTTTCAAAAAGCAATGCCAAAGCAGATGCAGTTCCTGATCACAATGACAGGCTTGAATTTCCATTCTATACTTTTTTTTATAACCGAGAAATCCCCAAGGGACACTGGCATATGGTTTGAAGCTCGGTGAACAAAGAATGGCCCGGCCTCTCTACCCTTCTCCACTTAAATACAAGGCTTTTGCCTATGGCCGGATTCTATGCTTTTATATGCAGGATTAGTACTTTTATTCTCTGTGCATTTACTTTTGTGTTAACAAACCCCCTCAATTTGGATAGTTTCATCAGAGCTACCAAGTATGTCCTATATTGTGTGGCTTGCACTAGTTAAAGCATCTGAGATTCTGAGCTAAATTCCAATCAACATTGTCAATATACGCAATCCGGCTAACTAATGCTTCATCCATTTCAGTTTACGTCATACTATTTCCTTATTAGTCTTCTAAAAGGGACACATTTCAATATTTGGAAACATCTAATTATAAACTTGTCCTTTTAACTTAGTGAGAAGTTTATTATCGCGATACCATTGTTGTGGCATGTTTTAAGCCCACAAGTTTCAAAAGTTCTATAACCACACAAATTTTATAACATGTTTAGTATCACAAGTTTCAAACGCCTCAGTTTTTGACTTAAATTCTGTGTCGAATCAAACTATGTGACGTAAATTGAAACTGATACCAATAGCTTTCACAGAATAAGAAAATGTTCTTCACTTACACAATTGAGCAACCTGTGCTTCTGTGCCGTTTCTTACTTGGCACTTCCATCCTCCTAGGAGGTTGAAGCACAACCTTGATTGCAGTATCGAAAACAGCTTTCACATTCTGACAAATACATACAAAATAGTTTAGCGAACACACTATATGTTCGATAACAACGTTCCTATATAATAGCTCAAAAAAATGTCTAGCAGACAACATGTTAATTTACAGAATACTTGAAATACCTGCTGAGTTTTAGAGCTGCATTCTACATAAGCTGCAGCACCAATTTGTTTCCTCAGCTCCTCACCCTGCATTCAAGCTATTTGAGTTAGTTACTCGTTACGTGCCATCTATATTAAGTGTTTTGTAAATCATAATGCTATAGAGAAAACACACTTGGGCAGGTGTAATGATATTTGAGCCCATATGATCAGCTAGATATCGGTTGTCTTCTCGAAGATCTGTACACATAAGAAAAAATATGAACACAAAGTTTAAGGTTTTGGTCCTAGGGGCTTGAATACAGTAAAATCCGACTGAATTTGTATCAGTTTGATACTTACCTAACTTTGTTCCAACGAGTACAATTGGAACATCAGGTGCAAAACGACGAAGTTCAGGTATCCACTGCATTCAATTCAGAGAAAACTGAGTAACTACTTGATAATGAAATTGCATATGTGACCTATCTTTGTTCAATGAAAAGGCAGCAAACCACTATGATTATGAAACAGGAAAAGGGTCAAAAGTATCGCTCTACTATATGAAATATCTCAATCTTACCCCGCGTTATACTTTAAGGTCATTTATATCCCTCCCTTGACTTTATCGGAGCTCCAGCACGTGTCAAAATACTTTAGGAAAAAGGTTCAAATGTTTATATTTCAAGTTGGAGCTCCGATAAATTCAAGAGCAAATATGAGAGGATTTTGCAAACGACAAGGGTATAAAATGATCCAGAGTGTAACGGATGATAAAATTAAGACACTTCGTACTATAGATCATTTTCCTCATGAAATAAAGCAAGTGAAGTGTTAAAAGATTGTACCTTTTTGAGAACATTTTCATAGCTTGCTCTACTGATTAAAGAGAAAGCTAATACAAATATATCTGCACCTCTATAGCTTAGTGGTCTTAATCTGCTATAATCTTCCTGACCTTTAAAAAACACACAAAAATAAAAGGCATAGGATAATAATACTACTAATTAAGCACCCAAATCAAAGATTAAGAACCTAAATCTATTTCAGGAAAGTGTACCTGCAGTGTCCCATAATCCCAAATTGACAATTCTCCCATCCATAGCCACATTAGCACTGAAATTATCAAACACAGTAGGAATATAATCCTGCAAAAATGCCCAAATAGATTACTACTGCAGCAACAACAACGTATCCAGTATAATTCCACAAGTGGATTTGCGAACAATAATGATGTGTAAGCAGACCTCATCCCTACCTTCTGAGCAGGGGCGGAGCCAAGTGGGTGGAAGGGGTTCATTTTAGTGAAAATACTAGCTTCACCACTACTTATGAGGTTAGAGAAGTTGTTTTCCAAAGACACTCTGGCTCAAAGAAATGTGCATTTTTTACTAAAGACAAGCAATTTTTTATCTTTGGTTTTAAGATTAATTTGCAATTTTTTACTAACTGTATGCTTCAATGCAACCCACGCCAATCAAGAAAATCAATTCCCACATTTGAAAATGCAGAAATATGTTGACCAGACAGAAAAAAAAGAGGTGCATTTACATAAACACTGAGGTATATAAGAAGCAAAAAACCAAAAAAGGATCTTTGAGACTTTGTTCTAGTAGCAAGAGTGTAGTGTATATGTGATGTGTAAGTCAGACGCACGTCGATTCAAAGTCTTTGACAAAAACCTGATAACTAAGCGGAGAAGCCTAAAGGGGTCGGCTCATTATCCACCGAGTTTTGAACCGTGCTGAAAAAGGAGGATTCTTTACTATGGCAAGAAATTGAAGAATTAGAACTCACAGTGGGAAATCTGTTGCTAGTGTAACAAATTAGCATACATGTCTTTCCAATAGCTCCATCTCCTACAGTGACACATTTGATGAACTTTGAAACATTCATCTTGAACTACAAAAATTGTTTCAAAAAACCAAAAAAAAAAAAGGAACAACTTTTCTAAAGAAGGATTTCAAGAAGAGCAGAATGGAAGAAGGAAAAAAAACAAAAGAAATATAATATAATTTCACCCTCTTTTTGTGTTCAAAGAGCAAAACATTAATAAATAAAGAGAAGGGTCAAAAGGGTGTGTCATAAATTTGAAATTTTTTGAGATGAGATAGAAATAAAGGTTGTACTTTTTGTTGAAGATGTAGGACCATATTATTAACGGCTACAAATGACTTTTGCGGCGAGTTTGGCGATAACTAGCTGGATTCCATATTTTTTGGGTTCTCATCCGGTATTCATGTATGAAGGACCAATTAAATTTTAATTCACATTAAAAAATTTCAAATTATAAGAGGGTAAACATTTTCTAATAAAAACGACTTCATATCTAGAGATTGAACTTCGTGAAAAAATATTTACCACTCCATCACAATACTCGTTAGTAGGTAGTAGCTGAGTTCCATTAATTTTGGCACACTAGAAAAATTTATTAGCACGTGGTGTTTACCAAATTTCAATAAATATAGAATGTATTTTCTTCGCTTCGATTTATGTGATATTTATAGTTTGAATTAACCCGAAATTTAATAAAGATCTTTTTTTTACTCCCTTCATTTTTTTAGTTGCTAGATATACTAAAAAATAGTTGTTTCAAAATATTTGCTAGTTTCAAAATTTAAGAAATAATTGACCACATTTTCTTTATCCTTAGTATATATTGCTTTCGAATGTGAAAAGAAAAATTATCGTATATTTTCAAAAAGTATTTATCAATTAATAGGGGTTATATTAATCAAATTGCAAGCCCTATTATTTTTTTCTTATCCTAGCAACTAAAAAACAATGAAGGGAGTAAAACTTATAGTCTTAAATATATTATACCTGTCACCATAAGACATTTGAAACTTGTGATTTTTAACATGTCATAACATTTACGTGGCCATAAAAAATTCTCATACACAAATTATAAGAAAAGTTGAAAGCATGAAAATGCAAAATTTAAACATAAGTTTCTAAAAGTATAAAGAAAGTATTATACATAATAAATCAACCTTGTATAAAAGTGTATAATAGCGTATGAAATTGTGTTTATACACGAATACAGGCTAAACCAGATAACAAACTCAAAATATAAATTACATGGCCTAAAAATTATAACATGATAATTTCTCCTTTCTTTTCAGCTTGATCTTCCTCCCAAATTTTCTTATCTTCATCTGATCCATAAGCCCAAGCACACACAACAAAGTAGAAAAAATTCCCAACACTCAACAAAAATAGTACCCAATAATAATAATCATAGTGACCTAAGTTCAAATTATTTGACACCCAACTCACTTTCCCTCCTTTACTTGAAGCATGATCAACAATTTCCACAATTAAACTTCCAACCAAATTCCCAAATCCCATTCCTAGTGAAAACAATGCCACTCCAATACTAGCCATGCTCTTAGGGAATTGAGAGTAATAAAATTCTATTTGTCCGATCGCGTTGAACGCCTCAGCTAGTCCCGTCAGACAATGTTGGGGCACTAGCCACATTGCTGACATGGGATGATCCGCGAGCCTCTGGTCAAGGGCTCGCGAACGTCTCTCCCTTTCCACCAGTGCGGCCGTAGCCTGGGCCGCACAGGAGAGCAACAGCCCTATCCCCATGCGCTGTTTGAAGCTGAGACCTCGAGGTTTTCCGGTGAACCTGGAGATCCAGGGCACAAGGACTCGGTCATAGACCGCGATCCATATTATCAATGTGAGAACCCCAAAAGCACCATAAGAACCTGCTGGGATTTGGAAATTGCTTCCTTTTACTAAATGTCTGTCCATTGTGCTTGCTTGTAGCACTGGAAAGGCATGTTGGCTTAGTGTTACTGCTATCATAATGCCTGTGGACCAAATTGGGAGTACTTTGAGCAAGGATTTGAATTCTTCAACTTGTTGAATTGTACAAAGATTCCATGGATTTGAAGATGTTCCATTATTTGGGTTCAAATCTATCTCTGGATTTCTAATGATGCATGCCTTATTTAGGAACCTATAGAATATGACCAAAAAAAAAAAGAAATTGGTTATCAATAACTTGTTATTCAAGATTCAATGAAACTTGCCCTTTTTTCACATAGAGTAAGTTATAATATATATCCAGTTCGGCCGACTAGTTTACTAATACGGTCGAAATATACACAATATTAGAGTTGCATCAATCGTAGAAGTAGTCACTAGTGCTTGTATTATGACAAACTGTCTATATCACACCCTTTAGGATGCCCGGCCCTTTTACCAACCCTGCGTAAATGCGGCATTTCCCTTTTTTATATGTATATTTAGTACAAAATATACATTATAT
>JACEIK010001205.1:106145-124871 GCA_018107945.1 Datura stramonium
CTTCATAGTTGCTATGCTTCTCTGTTTTTTCTCCAAGTCTTTTCTTTTGAAAAATCCACACAAATAATCCTTCTTTTTCTCACAAAAAGAATTTATTAATATAATCTTTCTTATCATTTCCATTTTGATTCATTCATTCATCCAAAAAAATTAAAAAAAAAAAAATCCTTCTGTTTTTGTTCCTTCATTTTCTCCTCTTTCTTTCACTCTGTTTCTGCAACTGTGACAGCAGCTGATCAGTTTTACTGGCCGATCTCTCTTTGCCGACTCAAAATTCAGCAAATTCTGAGATGCAAATTATATGTGTTAGTTTCAGAGCCGATGGTCTATCGGAAATAGCTTAAGGTTGTGTATACTCTGGCCTCCTCAAACTACACTTGTGTGATTACACTGGATATGTTGTTGTTGTTGTTCTTTTTTTATTTTTTTGGTGTGTCTCTGTGTGTGTGTGTGTGTTTGTGTGAGTGAAGATTAAAAACACTTTTAAAGTTTTCAGATTTTGTAGCTGAACTATCATGTGTGCGAGTTTTCTACCTCAACTATCAACGAATGTTTATCGAAACAAACTTCATTCAATTATCACATGTTCTCTTTACCTAGCTGAATAATGGCTATATTTCGGGCAGGTAAAAGGAACAACTGATAGTTGAGGTGTGTTTTGATAAATAGTTGATGATAGTTCAAGTAGGAAAAGTAAATAAGACAGTTCAAGTATGAAACTCGAGAAATCGTGATATTTCAGGTGTGTTTTAGATCATTAACTCTTTTGCTTTCTTTTTTTTTTTAAATTAAAAAAAAAAGTTTTATAAGGTATCCGTTCGCTTTGAAATCAAAAACAGATTCGATACATTCAACAGAATCTAAAAAATGGTCAAATTCGAAAATCATTTTTATTTTTATTTTATAAAAATTAAAGTTACATTTTTAAATGAAGTCAGATGATACAACTCTTATTAGTTTAATAGTTTACCCAAGAGTTACTGATTGATTGAATTTGTGGGATGAATAGATGTTACACATGATGAATCAATTTCGTTTATATTTGGTAACGAGACATGAGTATATGAACAGAAGAGAAAACCATCAATGGTTTCCGGCTAGTGGCAAGTACTCTATAAAGTCCCATTGATAGTGAACGTTTTACCCTTAAAATGGGACTTCCTATATGAATTCGAATTAATCAGACCTCAAAAGTGGGTACCCGACATTGAGTAGAAAAACAAAATAGAAAACTGAATTTTAGTCATAAATATTGAGTAGATTTAGTCATAAACTGAATTAATTGACCATTTGAAATACTGGATTCGAAATTTAATATTCATAAATATTGAGTAGATTTCTTAACACGTATACAGGATTGAGTCAAAGTTATTAGATTCATTTTAAACGATAACTAATACTGACACGTATACAAGAATGAGTCAAAGTTATTAGGTTCATTTTAAACCGTAACTAATACTGTACATCGCCTCCAGTGGGCGGGTTGAGTTAAATTTCTATGAACTGCAGTGTAAAATGTATTTACACAAACAGGACAGTTTTAGGTAATTACAGGTAAATTTCTCAATAAATATTAATATGTAATTTAGAAGGAGAGACTTAGGGTAATTCGTAAAATTGCTGCCACGTGACCAGGAGGTCACGAGTTTGAGTTGTGGAAACAACCTCTTGCAGAATTGTAGGGTAAGACTGCGTACAATAGATTCTTGTAGTTCTGGTCCTTTCCTGCACCCCGCAAATAGCGGAAGCTTAGGGCATCGAATTGTCCTCTCACATTGTTTTCTATGTTGTACAGTTCATTTGGCAAAATGGAGATACCAGCCCCTTCAATTTTATGCAGTCTCTTTGTTGTTGTGTTAATCCTACTTCTACCACATACATCAGTGAGTGAACCAAGAACTCGGACAGTCCAGATCATATGTGGAACTCAACTCGAGCACAATACGACGATTTTCGTCCCAAATTTTGTTGCTGTTATGGAAACTATAAGCCAGCAAATGAGAACTAGAGGATATGGAGTTGCTGTTACTGGCACTGGACCAAATGCTAACTATGGACTTGCCCAATGCTATGGTGATCTTTCTTTACTCGACTGTGTCTTATGCTATGCTGAAGCGCGAACCGTTCTGCCCCAGTGCTTCCCTTTTAACGGAGGGCGAATTTATCTTGATGGCTGTTTTATGCGAGCGGAGAATTACACATTCTATAACCAGTATTTAGGTCCAGAGGACAGGCATGTGTGTGGAAACAGGACCACAAAGGGTGCATTGTTCCAAAAGAACGCTAGGCGAGCTGTTCAGCAAGCAGTTGCAAATGCACCGAGAAATAATGGCTCCGCGCGTGCTCAAGTGTCAGTGCCCGGTCCTTCCAATGAGACAGCTTACGTTCTAGCTGATTGTTGGAAGACGCTGAGCACGAATTCTTGTGCAGCGTGTTTGCAAAGTGCATCCGCCTCCATGTTGAGATGCTTGCCTTGGTCTGAAGGTAGAGCTCTGTACACCGGATGCTTCATGAGGTATTCTGATACAAATTTTCTCAATGCTATTTCCACCGGTGGAGGTTCGTCATCAGGAGGTAATCTTTGCTCTTTTTTCGCCTGGTTTGGTCTGTTATCTATCGACTAGAAAGATAAATTTGATGATAAATGGTTGATTTTTTTACTGTCAAATGATCATACGTTGCAGGAAAAGTTGTAGTCATTGCCATTCTTGTTGTTAGTTCCGTTGTCGTTTTGGGAGTAGGTGCTGTCATTGGTATTTATGTCTGGAAGAACAAACAAATCCAGAAGAAGAGAAAAGGTAAATCCTTTTGTGCCAAAATGTTAGTGTATCTTTAGCTGAGCATATAGCGCGCAATCATTTGCACACAACTGTACTGAAAAACAATGTTCAAGAATTAACTCGAGGCATTATGGTCTACTTGTGCTTTTCCTGGAAAATTTGAACTTTTTAGGTGCAAATGAGGCGGAGAAATTAGTGAAGATCCTTCACGACAACAGCTTGAACTTCAAGTATTCCACGCTTGATAAAGCCACAGGTTCATTTGATGAGGCCAACAAGCTCGGTCAAGGTGGATTTGGCACGGTTTATAAGGTATGTAAGGGATGTATATAGTGCAATTCATATGTTTTCGTCGGTTTTCAACAACAGTAAATGCAATATTAGAAAGCATTCACGTTAAACCAAGTCTGGGGCGCTATCTGCTGCAGGGTGTTTTGGCAGATGGCAGAGAGATTGCTGTCAAAAGGCTGTTCTTCAACAACAAACACAGAGCTGCAGATTTTTATAATGAGGTTAACATAATCAGTAGCGTTGAGCACAAAAATTTGGTACGGTTATTGGGATGCAGCTGCTCAGGACCGGAAAGCCTTCTTGTATACGAGTTCCTCCTTAACCAAAGTCTTGATCGCTTCATCTTTGGTAAGTACCAGACTTTGCAACATCAACAACTATGCTTCGGTCCCAAATAAGTTGTGGTCGGCTATATGAATCTTCAATATTCCATTTAAGCTAAACTCATCTCATCATCACACCAACTAAAAATGAAAGTTAAATATAAGAAATCGACTTTGCATTGAGACTAAATGGTGTGTTTTCAAATAGCAAGCACAATGACTTTGTCATATATATTGATTCTAACCTTAATATTTGACAGATCCTATCAAAGGAAAAACTCTAAACTGGGAGAAAAGATTTGAGATAATTATAGGGACTGCAGAAGGTTTGGTGTACCTACACGAGAACACAAAAACGCGAATAATTCATAGAGATATAAAAGCAAGCAATATCTTGTTGGACTCGAGGCTCCGTGCAAAGATTGCTGATTTTGGGCTGGCCAGGTCATTCCAAGAAGACAAGAGCCACATAAGCACTGCCATTGCTGGCACATTGTTAGTATTTCTTTGTTTCCTCTTCTACTTCTGTCGCGTAAAAGTACATGAAAACTAATATGGACTAATATGCAGAGGTTATATGGCTCCGGAATACTTAGCACATGGCCAATTGACAGAAAAAGCAGATGTTTACAGCTTTGGAGTTCTTCTACTAGAAATTGTTACCGGAAGGCAAAATAACAGGAGCAAACAAGCCGAATACGCAGACAGCTTAGTTTCCATTGTAATATTTTTTATCACAGTTTTTTCTTGAACAATATTTTTAATCTTGAAAAACTTTTTGCATATTGGTCTTAACTCTTGCATTGGATGAAATTAACAGGTGTGGGAGCACTTTCAACGCGGGATAGTGGAAGAACTGTTTGATCCGAATCTCATGTTGAATAACTACCACACCATCAATGTGAAAAATGAGGTCGCGAGAGTTTTACATGTCGGACTTTTGTGCACTCAAGAGATTCCGACACTACGTCCATCCATGTCTAGGGCATTACAGATGTTTATCAAGAGAGAAGAAGAGTTGCCTCCACCAACTAATCCGCCATTCGTGGATGAGAAAACCATGGAACTTCATGACCCTTGGGAGAAGTACTCGCTTAAAGAAGGCGATTCTGCTTCGATTGCCAACTTATCTCATAGTTCTTTTTACCCTAGATGATGATATCCCAGTGCCCTGAAAGTGAAGTATAAATCATAAGCATCATTTCGCGCCTTGTGTCCTTGAAGTAGACTTTATCGTGTTCACAACAACACTTCTCAGTCCCAAACAAGTCAGGGTCAACTATATGAATCCTCATTATTCCAGTTAAGCTCAACTCATGATCGAGCAGTTAGTTGCTTTAATAATTTTGTTCCTAGCTAGAGATGTTTGGATCAATACACATGTTGGTGATATTTATAGAATCTAAGGCTACAATTTTGATGTGTGTGTAAATACTTATTTTCCTATAAATTGTTGAGACAACTCATATTGAATCTCTCAAATATTAATTGGAACAAAAATATATGTAACTTAGATAAACCAATCTCTATGAGATGATGCATAAACTTCATTATAATTTGACAGAGTACGAGTTTAAAATATACAAATTAGTAGTCGAACTCAAACTCCCGCCACCTCAAAATACTACCGATTATGGTGGGTGGTAAGTACTCTTTAAGTTGTCTTTAGTAAGAACTAGTCTACAGTATGCGCTTTGCATGTGTACCTCTATCAATGCGTTCTCAAAATTTTGGAAGTTAGATAAATACTACTCCTGGTGTTCATTTCGAGAGTCAAACGAATTATTCTTAGTTTTAATAGAAATTTTGAAGAGGAGAAAACTCAATAAGACGAGATTATATTGATGTCTCTTAAACAAGTTTGCTTCCTAAAAATAATGAATGTTGATTTAATTTATCGAGCAACCCGTGTTAGCAGGGTCCAAGGTCACACATAGATAACTTTATCGTTGCTTCAAGCCTACCCTACATAAATTGTAAAATTAGTTATTAATTTAATGGTCCTTAAGCAACATAAATCTAAATTAATCGGGTCAGCGGATTTCAAATACCAGATGAAAATACCAAAGATTGTGACCTCACATGCATGTCATTACACAAATGCGATTATATACTGTATTTATCGAAAGCCTTAAAGTGGAAGACTTTAAAATTAAACATTTCCACCTTTACTTGTTCACTGTGTTAAAAATAAATGTCCACTTTAAAAAATTAAGAAATAATTTTATCACTTAATTCTTAATTCAAGTGTCAAATTAATATCGGACTAGTAAAAATAGGATGGAGAGACTAATTAAGGTCAAAATTCACATTTGTATTTAGTTTTAAATTTAAATCACCGCATTTTATCATGATTAGGTAATAACATGTCAAAGATGATAAATTTAAAAATACTTATTTCATTATTATACTCGTATCAAATCAAATTATGTCATATAAATTAAAACGGAGAGTATCTTTTGTCTTTTGTCTTCTTTTTTTTTTCAAATCCAAAAAATACCCCACCATACTGTTATTGTTTTAGTCTTTCTTTTTGAAAAATTCATACAAATGATCATTCTGTCAACAATTTCATCCAAAATTCTTTCCTTCTTGTTGACTTATCTCTCACCAAACGAATATATATAAATAAATAAATAAATAAAAATTACGGTAAGCGGCTAATTACTTCTTCATTTTTAATCAGAAGTTTTGGATTATGTTGGGTACAAAGTCACTCTTTGTTGGGAAACACTTTAGTCCCAATGTGAAATTTTTCGGACTCAAATTTGAATTTAGTCTAACCTCAATAAAGATATTGGACACCGGATTGAAAAACCAAAGGAGGTAAAAAATCTGCCTCATCACTCTGTTTCAACAACTGCGGCGATCTCTTCTGTTGACTTCTCTCACACAAAAAAAAAATCAACAAAAAGTCGTGGTGGAGTGATAAATATTCTTTCGTCCTTAATTAAAAGTTTCGAATTCGAGTCTTGTTGGTACAAAATAGTATTTGTTAGGCTTTACCCTCAATGTGGAACTTTTTGGCACAAGTTCAAATTTATTCGGGTCTAATAAGAATACCGAACATCTGGGTTGGAAAACCAAGAACAAAATTGAAAAAAAAATGAAAAATTTCCCCCTTCATTTTAATTTCTTCATTTTCTCCCCTTTGCTTTCACTCTGTTTCTACAATTTTGACCTAGCACCGGTGATCTCTCTTTTTCCGGCTCAAAATCCGGCAAAACTTTGTGAGATTTCTTTTCTTCTTTCCGTTTTCACCGAGATGCAATAATTTATGTCTTAGATTCATTCAACATAGAACAATTATCCAATTTGCTTTCGCGATAGTAGTTGCCGTTGCCAATTGAGGGGTGGTGGATAGTTGCTAACTGAGTGGTTAACAATGGCGGTTGATGGTGGTGATACATAAACGTACACTTAAGCTTGACTTCAACTGACAAGTAAACTCTCCAACTTTGAGAGTGCACATATAGATACCTCAACTTTGTCTCAACCAGCGACTAAATACTCCAACTCATCCGCACTCTGTCTCTTGGACATCCGACGTTAATGTGACACATAAATTTTGGAGGTGTCTAGATGATCATTTTGTAAGTTGGACTGTTCAACTGACATAGTGGAGACGAGTTGGGGTGTCTAGATCTTCTTACTCATGGTTGGATTGCTTACTTGCTAGCTGAGACCAAGTTTGAGTGTTTATTTATGTATTATGCCTTGTTACGTAATGATTGATGGTTATTGTGGTAATGCTAGTCGATGAAGATGATTGTAAATGATGACTAATGGTGGATGATGATTGAAGGGGACGGTAGTTGTGGCAGAGAATGGTGATTGTAGGTAGTGATAATTGATATTAGTTTACAAGATTGATGACAACGATTAGCGGTTGTCACACCCTTTATTTTTCAAAAGATTTTCATATTTGTAAGATCAGAAGGGTTTTAAAGATTAATAGTGAACAAAAATTATGTTTCAAAGATGGACTTATATATACAAAGGAGTCGACACTTGACATTGAGTTTTTGTGTGCGAAGTTAGCTCTTAAAAATAGATATCGCTTTCTAAAATAAGTTTGACTCCAAATGATTGATCAGTGATAGAGATCTCAATTAAGTAATTTTGTTGACCGAGGGAAAGACACTGGACACCTTTGAGTATCATGATTCTAGCACGGTCACTTTATTGACTCGTATTGGCTTAAAGTAGAAACTCAAATAAACAACCTCATAAACAAACAAGTACGCACACAAAACAAGGTGTTTCCAAACAATGTTCGAATTATTATGATCCAAAACCCAATGAAAAGGTGCGAGAAAGTAAAACATGGGTCGACCACCGTACTCAGGATCAGGTCTTTCTATCAGGTTGCACAGAACAGAGACACACAAGTAAATAAAGCAGTAAGAAATGTGACACACGATGTTTACGTGGAAACCTCCTTGCTCAAGGGAAGAAAAAAAACACGACCTACCTCGTAGGATTTCTTAAACCACTCTACTAGATCTGAGCAACAAAGATTACAGACTCTAGTAATACTAAGAGATTAACCTCCTAATCTCCCACTTGTAATAACTCTACTACAAGACTTCAACACAATGACTCCATTGTCATCTACACCAGCTAAACTCAACTGGAAATACAAGGCTAACTCTAGCCGAAATGTCAACTAACTCTAGCTGACGGAAACAAGAATATAAACCTTTTAAAACAAGAAAAACAAGCTTACACAAAAGTCAAGTTTTTCTATCTATTACAACACACTCCTTACAACTCTAATGGCAGCCTCAAGTCATGAACACATTAGCATCAATCTTCACGGCCAGATGAGGAACAATCGTTGCCCCCCTTTTTTTTTTGAGTAGAGAATATGCTTGGTAAAGGTATATTTCTGAATGAGAGAGATATGTTGAGTGTGTCCTTCTATTTGTTGTCCAAGAGGCAAAGGACAAGCTTTTGACACACCAACAAGAAAACTATCTCATTGGTCAAGTATAAAGGACCTACTTGACCTAGGCTGCTGCTCTGCTGCGCTGCTGCACTCACCAACTCCCTGCCAAAAAGCACTTTTACGGCTGTAAAAGTTTTCCCGCCCAGTTCAAACCAATATCAACATCGTCACAAGGAATCTGGTCCCTGTATGGGTTCATCATCATCAAAACTAGCAATCTAACATACACTATCCTATTCTATGTTATGGTAAGCCTTCACAACGTCCTAGGGTCTTGTCCACGAACGACCTCCATTACAAGATACCTCAGGGGATTTTCCGGCAATGAATAGAAAAATGGGTACATTTATCTCGAAAGTGAGAAAACGAGCCAAGTAATCAAACGTACCTAAAATGCCTTACCAACCACATTCTTATCCTAAACTTGCCTATTTTGGTCACGGACCTAACATATTCTTAGCGGCCCAAAACCCAACATAAGCATGAATCAACAAGGGAAACCTGTATAACTGTCTTCATTCAAACACCTCTAACCTTATAAATTGTCTTTTCTGAGTTTTTACTCATGTGATCTTTCTTGTTTTTCTCATTCTATGTTGTACAGTTCATCTGGCGAAATGGAGAGAGCAACTCCTTCAATTTTATGTAGTCTCTTTGTTCTTGTGTTGATCCTACTTCTACCAGATACATCAGTGGCTCAACCAGTATCTCAGATAGACCAGATCATATGTGGAAATGAAACGACGGTTTCATCCCAAATTATGTTGCTTTAATGGAAAACATAAGTGAACAAATGGGAACTAGAGGATATGGAGTAGCAGTTACTGGCACTGGACCAGCAACTAACTATGGACTTGCCCAATGCTATGGTAATCTTTCTTTAGTCGACTGTGTCTTATGCTTTACTGAAGCGCAAACCGTCCTGCCCCAGTGCTTCCCTTATAATGGAAGGCGAATTTATCTTGAGGGATGCTTTATGCGAGTGGAGAATTACATGTTCTATGACCAGTATTTAGGTCCAGAGGACAGGCATGTATGTGGAAACAGGACGAAAAAGGGTACGTTGTTCCAAGGGAATGCTAGGCGAGCCATTCAGCAAGCAGTTGCAAATGCACCGAGTAATAATGGCTATGCGCGTGCCCAATTGTCAGTGCCAGGGCCTTCCAATGAGACAGCTTATGTTCTTGCTGATTGCTGGAAGACGCTGAGCGCAAACTCCTGTGCAGCGTGTTTGCAAAATGCATCTGCATCCATGTTGGGATGCTTGCCTTGGTCAGAAGGTAGAGCTCTGTACACCGGATGCTTCATGAGGTATTCTGATACAAATTTTCTCAATGCTACTTCTTCCAGTAGAGGCTCGTCGTCAAGAGGTAATCTTTACTCTTTTTTCGTCCTGGTTTTCCTGTTATTGATCGACTGAACATGTAATTTTGCTGATAAATGGTCTTTTTATTTACTTTCAAATCACCATATCGCAGGAAAAGTTGTAGTCATTGCCATTGTTGTTGTTAGTTCTGTTGTTGTTTTGGGAGTAGGTGCTTTCATTAGTATTGGTGTCTGGAAGAACAAACAAATCCAGAAGAAGAGAAAAGGTAAATATTTTTGTGCCAAAAATTAGTTATAAAAGTCATTAGGATGTACATATATCTTGCGATATGCGCACAACTGTACCTATGACAATTTTCAAGAATTAACTTGAGGCGTTATGGTCTACTCGTGCTTTTCCTGGGAAATTTGAACTTGTTAGGTGCAAATGATGCTGAGAAATTGGTGAAGATCCTTCGTGACAACAGCTTGTACTTCAAGTAATCAACACTTGACAAAGCCACAGAGTCATTTGATGAGGCCAACAAGCTCGGGCAAGGTGGATTTGGCATGGTTTATAAGGTATGTAATGTCTGAATGTAGTGCAATTTAAGTATTAGAAACTGAGGCGCAATTTGTTGCAGGGTGTTTTGGCAGATGGGAGAGAGATCGCCGTCAAGAGGCTGTTATTCAACAACAAACATAGAGCTGCAGATTTTTATAATGAGGTTAACATAATCAGTAGCGTCGAGCATAAAAATTTGACAAGGTTACTGGGATGCAGCTGCTCAGGACCGGAAAGCCTTCTTGTATACGAGCTCCTTCCAAACCAGAGTCTTGATCGCTTCATATTTGGTAAGTAGCCAAACATCACAACAAGGACAACTACTATGACTCAAACAAGTTAGGGGTCGGCTATATGACTCCTCACTATTCTATTTAAGCTAAACTCGCGTCATCATTTTACCAACTAAAAATAAAAGTGAATATATGTTTAAATGGTGTATTTTCACGTATTGATTCTAACCTTAAAATTTGACAGACCCTATCAAAGGTTAAAGCTCTAAACTGGGAGAAAAGATTGGAGATAATTATAGGGACAGCAGAAGGATTGGTATACCTTCACGAGAACAAAAAGACGCGAATAATTCACAGAGACATAAAAGCAAGCAACATCTTGTTGGACTCGAGGCTCCGTGCAAAGATTGCTGAGTTTGTGTTGGCAAGGTCATTCCAAGAAGACAAGAGTCACATCAGCACTGCCATTGCTGGCACATTGTTAGTATTTCTTCGTTTCTTCTCCTACTTTTATCCGTTAAAAGTACACAAAAACATGAACACTAATACGAATATGCAGAGGATATATGGCTCCAGAATACTTAGCATGTGGCCAATTGACAGAAAAAGCAGATGTTTACAGCTTCGGAGTTCTTCTACTGGAAATTGTTACTGGAAGACAAAATAACAAGAGCAGAAACGCCGAATATATAGTCAGCTTAGTTTCCATTGTAATTTCTGATCAATCACTTCTCTCTTGAACCAAAATTTTCAATCTTGAAAATCATTTTTGTTCATTGATATTAACTTTATTGGATAAAATTAACAGGTGTGGGAGCACTTTCAACGCGACACCATCAATGTGAAAAATGAGGTCGCGAGAGTGTTACATGTGGGACTTTTGTGCACTCAAGAGATCCCAACACTACGGCCATCCATGTCTAAGGCATTGCAGATGTTCGTCAAGAAAGAAGAAGAATTGCCTCCTACTACTAAGCCACCGTTTCTAGATGAGAAAACTATGGAGCTTAAAGAAGGCAATTCTGCTTCGATTGCCAATTTATCTCACAGTTCGTTTTACCCCAGATGATGATATTCCAGTGTCCGCGTCCCCAAACTGATGTAAAAATTATATTAAGCATCATTTCACCTCGTGTTCTTGAAGTAGACTTGATGATCATGATCGTGCAGTTAGTTACAACAACAACTACGCCTCAGTCCCTAACAGGTTGAGGTCGGCTATATAATTTGCTTTTCATGACCAAAATGAAAAACAAAAAATACTAGAAAATAACACAATGTCTTTCCAAGGGTAGTAGAAAATATATGATGGTAGTTCAAACACATGGTGGTGATTTATATAAAATCAAAAGATACAATCTTATGTGTATAAATACTTGTATTCTAGTGATTTCAAGGAACTTTTGTATGGGTGATACATATACTGTATTATAATTTGACAAAGTACGAGTTAATTTTTTTATATACGTTGGTGACTCATCAATTATATATATGACATAGTACTTGTTTGTTTATCCTATGATAGGAATACCTAGTACTTTCTATGTCTCAAATTATTTGTGGTGATTTTTAGAAATAGCTATCTTAAATTTATTTGTTATTTTAGAAGTTCAAGATAAAATTAATTAACTTTTTCTCATTTAACACTTAGTAGTAATTGTTCTTGAAGACTACAATTGATATTATGATTGTTCAAATACCAATGAAGGGTAAAATAGTAGAAAATCTTTTCTAGTTAATATTTTTTAAGAGGCATGTAAAATAAAATTACGATAAATAATTTGAAATTGAAGGAGTACTAGTAATTCCTCTTCCGCCACCTCAAGGCAACTTAAAATTTAAAAAGAATATCATCCGAAGATTATGGTAGGTGGTAAGTACCCTTGAGTTGTCTTTCGGAAGAAAAGCTTTATCTTTAAAATAAAACTTTCGGCATGAATTCAGATTAATTGGCTCCAAAGCAACTATTGAATATCAAGAAACAAATAAGAAATAGAGATAATGGTCAAAAACTTACTTGAACTATCATTTCTTTCGCGAGTTTCACATTTCAACTATGCGTTGTTCCATTTTTCTAACCGAACTATTACCATCATCTACATATTAAAACACATCTAGTTGAGTATATGGTGATAGATCAGGTAAGAGAGAGAACAACCAATAGCTAGTTTAATCAAATTCGAGGTGTGTTTTAATGGAACAACTCGGTGGTAGTTCGAATATGAAAAAAGAATATGAACTATCACTTGTTGTTCTATTTTTCTAACCGAACTATCATTGTCATCTACGTATTAAAACACATCTAGTTGAGTATATGGTGATAGATCAGGTAAGAAGAAAGAACAACTGGTAATTAGTTTAATTAGATTCGAGGTGTGTTTTAATGGAACAACCAATGGTAGTTCTAATATGAAAAAGGAATAACTCATAATTGAAGGATGAAACTCGAAAAAAAAAAGTGAAACTCAGAAAAAGTGATAGTTGATATGTCATGTAATGAGGGAAGGAGTCGACATATTGTTTTGCGATTTAATGCTTTCAATTTTGCCGGATCCCTCACTCAGGGGCTAGAAAGGGAAAGATTCCTTTCCAGCCTTAGGGCGGGCCCCGCCAGAGCTTCCGCAACACCCCATTGCTAACTAGTCGGGCAATAGTCCATCCTTTGTTACCTTTGAAACTTAACAAATCCCCTCTTATATTTCAATATGGGATCTCATCCCTAGACGACTTGAGTAAAGAAGAATCCAATCACAACTGAACCTTACAGTGGTCGAACCTCATGAACCAGGTATACTGCTCGACTTTATGCAACCAACAATAGAATAGTTGGGGGTATTTCCGTTATTCTAACAAAACTAAATGGGTAGTTTGGTACCATGAGAAACAACATCTCTCTCTTTTTTATTTATCTCCTTTGATTTCCGAATTTATACCGATATTTCGCGTTATTCTCAGGCTTCCTTATCTCTCTCTCTCTCTCTCTCTCTGTCCTCTGGTGCTTTCTCTCACTAGATCCCTCTTTCCCAAAGCTTGCTTCAGGTAAATCTTAATCTTCTTCATCGATCGTCCTACTTTTATATGTTCGATTTATCAATCTCAGATTTAGGTTTCTTAGGTTTTGATTCAATTTTGCTGTGAATTTTTGTTATTATGATGCTGTCTGAAGATTGATACATGGAATTGTACTATTTAATCAGTTTGATTCGTGAAATATTGATCTAGATCTTAAGTTTTGGTGGATAGAGGTATCCCTACTCGCCTGTATTGGTAAGAGGAATAGGCCCAGATACCATCATTACAAAACTTTTTCCTTTTTGTTTATTTTATGTCCAAAGGGGAGCCTCGGAGCAACTGTGAATTTGTCTCTGTGTGATCTATAGATCAAAGGGTTTGAGAGTGGAATCAGTTATTGATGCTTGTGTCACGGTAGACTAACTACGTCACATTCTTCCCCCGGGACCCTGCGTGAATGCGGAATGCTTTGTTTGTGCATTGGGCTGTCGGTTGTCCTTTTTTATTTATTTTATGTTCATCTTCTGAGAGATGTTGAGTTTTCCGTTCATTTTGCTGCATCATTTGTAGTGTTGTATGATTTGGTCTTAGATGGAAACCATGGTTTTTGATTTGCGTAATTCAATGGTGTTAATGTACACAGGGATCATTAAGAAGAAAGAGAAATGGGGCTGACATTCACCAAGCTTTTCAGCCGGCTATTTGCCAAGAAGGAAATGCGCATCCTCATGGTTGGACTCGATGCAGCTGGTAAGACGACCATATTGTACAAGCTCAAGTTGGGCGAGATCGTCACCACCATTCCAACTATTGGTATGTACTTTTACTGGCATACAGCAAAACACCCAGTCTTTTCTATTTGCCAATGACATTTCTACAATTTTAAGCTATACGAGTGTGGAAAATTCTGCTGCAATTGTGCCTCAAAAGACTAACCAATCATTTTGATAAGCAGATGGAAATTGTGCACAAAACTAGTAATATAATGGTCCCTCGACTTGTTTCGTTTGCTGCAATTGCTTAGTTTTTATAACTTGGTCATCCTTCATTTATCTCTGTTGTCTTTCTGTTGATCCAGGGAAAGCAATGTCTAATCAGGGGCATGTAATGTCTATAACCAAATAATTATTTTGAACTTCTAAATATGTGATCTTGATTCTTGATGACTGCTTATGTGCTGATCTCTTTATGATTGTAAAATATGCAAATGTAAAGGTTCCTAAAATTGAAGCTTAGAATATCGCTATGGTAAAAATAGCTGTGTATGATGCAAGTTTATTTTTGGATTACTCATGAATATTCTTCTAAACAGTATTGATTAAGACTACATTTTCTGGTGCAATAACGCAAATTTTCGCCCTTGTCTTTGGACAAGAATGGAACCAATATCTGTTCTTTAGATGCTATTGTTTTTGGTTGTCTAGTAGTGTATGCTGTTTATAATTCTCAGAATTTCCCTCTAAAATGCACTAGAAAAGGAAGTATTAGTTCTGGTTAATGATTCTTTTTCTCTGCTCCGATTTGCAAAAGCTTTTTGAAGTACTACTGAAGATTTATGTCTTCTGTTGGCCGTCTTTGTTCACCTAATCAATAACATAGCTAAGATGTCTTTGTTCACCTAAGATGAGCCATCGACAATAATTAATAAATTTCAGGTTTCAATGTGGAAACTGTTGAGTACAAGAACATCAGCTTCACTGTTTGGGATGTTGGGGGTCAGGACAAGGTATACTTTCTGTTTTAATCCGAAACGCATACTCTGTTAGACAAAATCAGTTTTGCCTCTTCCCCCTTATCCGCATTTTTTTTCTGTTTCAATAGTAGCTCTATTTATGTTGCATGGAATAGTAACTAAAAGATCAAGCTTATCTATGTTTGCTTTGGCAGATCCGTCCATTATGGAGGCATTATTTCCAGAACACTCAGGGTCTCATTTTTGTGGTTGATAGCAACGACAGAGACCGTGTTGTGGAGGCAAGAGATGAATTGCACAGAATGTTGAATGAGGTAATAGTTCTCACCCTCTTTTTAATTTGTGTTATTCTTGCTGGCGTCAAATTTGCTTCTACAACTTTTGAGCTAAATGGCATGAAGTTATGTGAATGAGTTAGAAAACTTTACCCAAAGTACTTAAGTTACAAGTGTAATATTGAATGGTATTTGGCCTCTCTAGTCTATTAAGTTTAACTGGATTAGTTTTTATGCATGCAACACATTATTTATTTTCCAAGCTACTACTCATCTGATATTCTAGTCAAGCTTCCATAGGTGTAGATGGTTGTTATTCTGTGTTCGTCATGTACTAATTTTTTTTAAGGCTGATGCCAACAACCTCGAAACCACTCCACAGCTGCTGCTCAAGCATTTGCAAGTCATCTTTTTTGAAAAGGAAATTGATTACTCATTGTGACTCTCACTGGCACACATCCTCTTGAACACTAGAACTCCTGAGTTGATGGTGAGACCTTTATGGTATTAAGATCATTAAGGAAAAAAGATCTTCAAAAGGTTCCTGGTAAAATCTAGATTGAGAATTTTTGATTTTGATGTGAAGCTTCATTCTATGTACAGATGATTGAGTCTGCTTTGAATTTTTGGTTAGATTTTATGTCATGTTAGACTGAATCATAACTTTTGGTTATTTAGGTTAAAAATTATGCACAAGCCTAGAGAGGTCGAATACTAGAATTTCTTATTGAAAAGAAGGTAAATACTAGAAATTTACTCCTATCTCTGGGAAGGAAGATTAGTCAAGTTCGTGGTGGTCTCTGTAATGGCTGCANATCTCTGGGAAGGAAGATTAGTCAAGTTCACTCTTAGTTAAAAAAAAAAAAAAAAACTACATCATCTGTGATAATTTTGACTTACACCTACTACCTAGGGCTTGGTCTAGTCACTAGTGATAAGAGCACCTGTGGGCTAGGCACACGTCATGGGTTTGAACACTGGTGCGAACAGGATTCTTGTATTTAAGTCGAGAAGGTGGAGGGGCAGACCATTATCCCCCCAGTTCGAACAGTGGCACACTGATCTTCTGGAATTTCTGGTTACCAAAAAATAAGTATTGGTTTACACCAAACATGATTTAACTCTTTAAGTTCCAAATAGAGCCACATCTGCTGTCTTCGTTGTTTTGCATTTTGTTATTTGACCCTTTTTCCTAATCATACAAACATTGCCTTGGGAATAAATGGGTGTCGAAAAGAAAACTTATTCCTTCTACCTCGTCTTTTAAACAAACAGGTAAAATAGAAGCTTTGTAATAATTTGCACAGCTTTTTACTGCTCAATGTGTATGTATGAGTCCATTGTTGCTTGAAAAGAATGCAGGAAAAATAGGTACTGGGAGGTAAGATTGAGGAGGAATGTACATGGAAACCACAGTCCAAGTTCTCTTGCTGCTTACACCCACTTCTTTTTTCTTGTTGTTAGATATCTACTTTCCGTTATTCATTAGACCAGAAAACGCAAAAAGAACTTGATGATCCTTTGAATTGAGTTTGACCTTTGTTGTTCCTATATGTCCCAGGATGAGCTTCGGGATGCTGTGCTGCTTGTTTTTGCTAACAAACAAGATCTTCCTAATGCAATGAATGCTGCTGAAATAACTGATAAGCTTGGACTCCACTCCCTCAGGCAGCGTCACTGGTAAGCACTCTGCCATAGCATGTGACAGACTTACCTTTCTTTTAAAGACATGCTAAATTTTTCCCCTTTGCTATATTCAGGTACATCCAGAGCACTTGTGCAACTTCTGGAGAGGGACTCTATGAAGGGCTTGATTGGCTTTCTAACAACATTGCCAATAAGGTACTTCGATAAGTTCCTAATTGATAAAAGTTGGCGTTGCAAATTTGCTGTGCACACTCTATTGAATTTGCCTCTTATTTCCTAACATCCTCGATTTTACAGGCCTAAAGGGGAAGTAGAGTTGTTGCGGGTTAATCCTGGATGCAGGCGGGTTTTTATCTAGTTCCATTTTCTTTTATTTTGGTTTTTTTCCTTTTTTTCCAAACATTCTCTGAATCTGTGTGGTTATGAACATCATCCCTCGACAGTCATTTGCTTCCTTAGTAGGACCTTTTGAAATGTTTTTGTAATACAAATTGTTGGATGTATGTAATTGCTGATTGTTTAGGTTCTCACGTATAATGTTATAACATGTAACAAAGACTAGCTCTTTTCTGGAGTTCTTTGTATTTTGCACCATTTTTAAAATTTGCCCTCTATCCTGTATTTGGGTTTATTTTTATGAGAGATAACCATAGGATTTGATTTGCACTCTAGTTCTACCTTTACGAGGTAGGAATAAGGCTACGTATTATGCACCACCACTTCATACCCCATTTATGAAATTATATCGAGTATGGTGTTTTCTTCTTCCTAGTTTTCCTATTATCATGACTTGGGATGCTTCCATTGTTCGATTTTTTAATTTTATTTATTAATATTTTAATTACGCGATCTTATTCATATGATGTGATTTTTTATAAAATTGAAATTCAAAAAACTTTGTCCATCTCATTTTTATCTAGTATTTCAAATAACTTTTTTTTTCTTCACATGTTGGTAAAGTTCACCCATTCATAGATAATCGATCCAAATTTCACCCTAGGTGCAATTATTCGACTTTGATTAAATGAAACGTGATAGATAAAAATGAATGGGAGGGAGTAAATGATAACTTCATGGACCATGAAGTTGTACTTACAAAGTGCTTGTTCTATAATTGGGAAAAAGGCCACATCTTATTATTAAGGTTGAAAAAAACTTAATTATCCCACTATAATTCAGGTTGATGATATATATAGGAACTAAAACAAATAAATGTTATATGGAAAAATTTTATAATAAGCTTTACTAAATTTTTTATAACAAGTTTTAGTATATTTTTATAATAAATATACCGTTTTGGTTCCGGACTCTTTACTTTTCTCTATATTTGCTTTGACTAGAGAAACTTGCTCCATTCTATTCCTCATTTCTCTCTTTATCTATTCAAAGTACAACAACAGGGTTCAATTTTTGGAGCGATGCTCTTAATTAAAAATTTTAAATATTCAGAGCTCGAATTCGAAATTTCTAGTTAAGGATGAAATTTTTTTAATTATTTTATCAGAACTCATGTTACTACAACATATTTAACTTATTGTAATAGATTTCGAACCAAAAATCCATCATTTTTTTAAAAATCAATATTGACTTCAATCTAATAAAAATTAAAGAAAAATAATTCTGAAAAGAAAATAAGAAAACGATAAAAGAT
>JACEIK010001205.1:125049-138831 GCA_018107945.1 Datura stramonium
GTTATGAATTTAATTGAACCTATATTTGTAAGGCTAGATACGACTCTAGAAATACCTCTCTATAATAATTTTAATACCAAACAACACCATGTAATGCAATGAAATGGTTGATATTCTTTTTCCCTTAGTTAGAAGTTTTAAATTCAAGCTTATATAAATATGTATTAAAAAAATAAATAATTTATCCTGAGTGCCGTCTTTAAAAGTAGACCTTAAAATGCACAAAAAATTTAAGAGTAAAGGGCCAAAAATATATTTAAAATATCCAGTTTTTTATTTTAATTTTTCTACATGAACTATCTTGTGTTTTCTTTTCCTACCTGAACTATCACCAAATATTTATCAAAAAATACCTCAATTATTAATTGCTCACTTTTCCTACTTAAAATATCTGATAGGAAAAATGAGCAACTGATAGTTTAGGTGTGTTTTAATAAACATTTGGTTATGGTTCAGGTAGGAAACTCACGAACATGATAGTTAGGATATGAAACTCAAAAACTCATGATACTTTAGGTGTGTTTTTCACTCTTCCCTCAAAATTTAATAAACACATAATACATAAATTGACACTTAAATTTGGTCTCAACTGGGAATTAAACACTCAAACTTTGAGAGTGCACATATAGGCACCTCAACTTGATCTCAACTAACAACTAAGCACTCCAACTAGTCCCCACTATGCCTTCTACGCACACGATGCTGACGTGGCACATGACACAGTGAAACCATGATCATTTTGTAAGTTGAAGTGCTCAATTAACATAGTGAAATCAAATTGAGATGCCTAGATGTACATTCTCAAAATTTCTTATCAGTTAAATTAAATTTAAATATCTATTTATATATTATACCTCTAATAAAACTCTAATATAAATATCAAACGCTGAGCGGAACTAAAACAATACCCTCTATCCATATTCAAACTCCGTGGCTCACGTGCTTCAAGAACACCAATAACGTAGAATGATTTCGAACTTTATAAAGAAAAAGGAAAAGAAAAACTCAAAAAAGAAACGCCACTCAAATTCATTTGATCCCAAAAAAAGAAAAAAATGCAAAGATTTTGAGCCATTTTTCAACTTGATAAAGCTTGAATTTGGAGTATCGAGCTCTGTTCAAATTATCGTTCCATTCAAATCCTTGGAGTAAGTGAATCGTTAGAATTTTGAGCTATTAACTACGCTTGATTACCCATTTTTTTTGCTTGTAATTTATACTTAATATTAGCGAGATCTGAATTCATAATACAGTTGATCTTTTTTTATTCTGGGTCTTTGATTTCCTTTTTCTGTAAAGCTTTCACGTTTCAGCTCCGGAGTTATTTGTGGGTGGGTACAAATTTTTTCAGGGTTTTTGTTTTTTCTAGTCTTAATCTGAATGAATGTTCTTGGTTACTGCAATTCATATTTACAGGACTAGATGAAAATTGTATGTGTTGATCGGAACTCAAATAGTTGAGTTTTGAGGGTCTATTGGAAACAGTCTCTCTGCCCGATAGAAAGATACGGGTAAGCTGTGGGTACATCCTACCCTCTGCGGACCCCCACTTGTGAGATTTCATTGGGTATGTTGTTGTTGTAGTGTTTTTTTGCTGTGGGTAGTGTGGACAATATTATTCACACAGGACTTATAGCAGTCTCTCTACCCGACCAAAAGGTATGGGTAACGTGTGGGTACATCCTACCCTTTCCGGACTCCACTTGTGAGATTTTATTAGTATGTTGTTGTTGTTGTTGTTGTTCTAGTGTTTCTGTGCTGTGGGTAGTGTGGACAATATTATTCACACAAGACTTATAGCCTATTTGGCCAAACTTCGGGAAGTCAAAAAGTGTTTTTAGAAAAAAAGAAAAGAAATGCTTATTTTAGAGAATTGAGGTGTTTGGACAAATTTTTAGAAGAAAAAAAGAAGTGCCTTTGAGTATATACAAAAACTGTTTTTGAGGAGTTTCCTTTTTTTTTTTTTTTTTTTTTTAAAGAGTTGGGTGTTTGGGTTGAGGTGTTTGGCCGAAGTTTTAGTTGCTTGAGGGTTATCTGACAGAGACCATAAAGTTGGTATGCTTTTACTTTAGGAGGAGGTTGTTCCAAAAGCTTCAGTTTTACCAACTCCAAAATGGAAATAAGGAATTTGTGAAAGAATGTATATCGTGTCAATGTGGTAAATCTGTCTAGACTCAGTGCAATATAACTTGCTTTCCTCTTTTAGGAATTTTATGGTTTGATATTGATTTCAATATGAAATACAACTTTGATGGAGAAACATGGCTAGTGAAGGATTCATATAACCGACCTCAACTTGTTTTGGACCGAGGGCCTAGTTGTTGTTATTGTATGGAATACAATTTTGATCTGCTTCCTCTGTTTTAGAAAGTGTTGGTTCCAAAAGTTTCAGTTTTTCCAACTCCAAAATGGAAATAAGAAGTTTGTGAGAGAATCTTTATCTGTCGAGATTGAGTACAATATAAACCTGCTTACTTCTTTTGGAAATTTTGTGACTTGATATTTATTTCAAGATGTGATAATTTTGATGGAAAATTACGGCTAGTGAGGAACCGAGGATTCATATAGCCAACCCTTATAACTTACTTGGGAGTTAGGCGTAGTTGTATGGCATGGGTGGATCTAGAAGCCCGGTTACGGGTTCACGTGAACCCAATGACTTTTGCCTAGACTTTGTATATATATATATTAAGAAATCTACTAAATAGCCATAAATATTTTATTGTGAACCCAGTTATTACTGTATAATTATTTACTTGAGCTCGTTGTAGGAAGTAGGAACTCATAAATTTCAAATCTTGGACCAGCCTCCATAATAGATTACAATTTTGATGCACTTCCTCTGTTTTAGAAAGTGTGATGCCAACAGTTGGTTACACTTGCAATAACAGTCTGTTTTTGTAATTGAAGCAACAGCATATTCGCCACTAATTGGAGAAGTTGCATTTCTTAGTTCATAAGCAATGATACAAATTAAGGCACTTTTAACTCAATGCAGAAACATGTAGCATTCTGTTGTATGTGATGATATAAAAATGTTGCATAAACTAATACTTGCATTTATGCAGGCTCCGATTAGCTCAATGAAGACGGAGGGTCAGGGCATAGATATACTGGAGAATACGAGCAATGTACGTAATAGATTGCCTCGTCCGATGATCCAGTCTATTTTCTCAGGATTCCAGGAAAAGGTCCAAGAGTGCGTTAAGGTTTGTTCCTCTCTCTTCAATATGCTTTTTACGTGTCGACTTATATATTATCTAGATATATTCACAAATTTTCTTTGTTGCCGTAGTCAAATTTCAAAAGATTGAAAATCAGTCATGATAAATCAATCATGAGAAATAATAACAGAGGATCAACTGTAGTCATAGATGTGGATAAAGAGAAGCAATTACAATCTTGGAAAGAGAATCCGAGTTGGGTTGATCCCCCGCCATATGTAAAGGTAATACTGTAGTGAAATTATTGGTAGGGTGTAAAATTCCTATTGCCTCACGTTTTTTAAAAAAAACAGTCAATGGACTGCTGAAGCTAGTCCCTCATAGCACTTTATAGGGATATGACCTCCTAGTTTCTTGTGCTATATCTAGAAAGGATGATTTCAACATTTCAAATTTGAAAATTTCATGAAATAGATATTTTCTTTATACCTTAACATTACTGTTAGGTCTATTAATTCATTTCTCCACCATTATCTTTTTCTATTAACTTGTTCAATCTTCATCTGTAAATAAAAGACTTGGACAATTTCTTGATTTGTGCATGTTGCTCTTGTGCAGAGGCCATGTTAATATTCTCTTGATAGTTCCAATTTTATCAGATATTCCGGAGGGTACTTATTCAGTTTTACCAATCAAGGAAGTAAAGGAGGACCATGAAGGGTTGATTTTTTCGAAGTTTATATTTCCAGACACAACCCCTGTGTGTGTTGTTTGTACTTTGTAGGGCTAAGTCTTGTTATTTGATCCTCATATGAGGGCCTTATGATTTGTGAACTTAAATCCTTGCAGGTAAGTGTACCCAAAGGTTCTCTGTGCAACCTGAATGTGAAAGTTAATATTGGACTGCCCCCAGATACTGTGTATGACATTGTAACTGACCCTGAAAATAAAAGAGTCTTCAAGAATATCAAGGTAACATATCTCATTACTATGTTAAAAGACCTCGTCTCATCACAGTCTTTTCAATGAAAGTAGTATCGAGGGCATAAAATTTCTTTCTGTTTATATCTCTTATGTTACTCTCTTCTTGTCTTAAGCTTTATTATCATTTGCCTTTCACTTCTAAATCTGATCTAAAGTTTCTACATATATCAGGAGGTATTATCAAGGAAGGTGTTGGTTGATGAAGGTTCAAGGCAAGTGGTGGAATTAGACCAAGCCGCAATATGGAGATTTCTTTGGTGGTCAGGAACAATATCTGTTCATGTATTGGTGGACCAAAACAGAGAAGACTACACAGTAATGACTAACCTACACTGATTAATTGCTAGTTTTTTTTATATGTTAGACCACACTGCCTGTTTTTTATGTTGCCTCACAAATTAAAGGAAAAGGTGAGAAGCTAAAGAGTCCACATTTAGTGAAACACAACCTATCATGCTAGTATAAGTTTGGTAAGTAGTATTTTAACTTTCAATAATCCAGTAAATTTCTGCATTAAGTTTTGATGCTGAAAAAACCATGAGGTTTACGATCTTGATATACCAATCTGTTGGCCCAAAATGGCAGCTTACATAAGTGAGTACCCAACTTGAAATCATTTCTTACATTGATATATAGCAACACAACATCCTTGTGCTGCACGAAATTTGTGAACTGTTGTTTCCCACTGAGAGTAATTTGAAAGTAGATTTGAGCCTTTCGACTGTAGATGCAAGCATAGTTACAGACTGAAAAAGGTGTCCGGGAGCGGTTTCTTTTGGACAATTGAACTTCTAAAAGACTTTGGAAACTCAGTGCAGGTGCTTCAGTTGCAGTTATAGATTAGAGCTTTGCATTATTAAGAGCTTCATTCAAAGCAACAACAGTATCTAACAGTGACTAGGCATCATGGTTCACCATACTTCTGAGTGATGCCAGTTTGCAAAACTGCTGCTATGGAAAAGAAAACCGGGAGTTACATGATTATTCAATTATCTTAAACCAAGGAATTTTGCCATTGTATCGCGTATAACTACTGTAATCAAATGTAGGTTTTTGTATTTCTCCTACGTACTCTGACTTGTTTTCTTCTTCCGTCTGTTTAGATGAAGTTCAAGCAAGTGAAAACTGGATTCATGAAAAGATTTGAAGGTCGCTGGAAAGTGGAACCCTTGCTTGTTGATGAAGATCTTTGCCATCCATTCAGACCTAAGACATTAGCGGATTACATTTCATACACTAAAGGAAAAGGAAGGATTGGATCAACGGTTAGCTTGGAGCAACTCATTCAACCAGCTATTGTACCTCCTCCGCCCATTTCATGGTATCTTAGAGGAATAACCGCCAAGACGACTGAGATGATTATAACAGACTTGGTTGCTGAAGCAGCTAGAATAAGAGGATCTTCCTCCAACAATGACAGTCACCAAGGTTTGCAGGTAAATGAGGAATCTTCCACTGAACAACAAATACGCGATATTCGTGATATAAAAGAAAGGTGGACCTTAAGAAGGAGAACGTCAAGGCATCTTCGAAGATCGGCTTCAATTGCCAAGTCATGAGAATCTCTATTTTGTCAATGTAATTGTGCAAAATCACACTCTTTGTTGTAGCATAGCTGATAGATATACTCTATAATAAAGTGTACTTGGGTTAGAGAATTATATAGCTCAGTGTCTATTCTGGTTTATGGCAATATAATGGATGCTCTGTTTATCTTCCACAAGTTTCCAACAGCTTGAGCAATATTTTACAAATATTTTCTTTTAAGTTTAAGCAGTGTGTGACTGTTCTTTCCAAAATTAGAACCATAGTTACGATGTCGCCTCAGTACTTGTCTGCATATTGACTACTACAACAATAACATACCCGGTGTAATTTCACAAGTAGGGTCCAGGGAGGGTAAGATATACATAGACTCTCGGCTGCCTATCCCTACCTTTGTGGGAAGTGGAGAGGCTGTTTTCGATAGGCTCTCGGCTGTCTGCCTATTTGAATATGAATCTGAAATTGTCTGATGCAAAGAATGAATGCATTTGGTGCACCAAAGTTAGCAGCTAGTTCAGCAAAGGAAAGAATTGCTGAAAAGCTTGGGTGCTGATTTTGCCATATTACTACACCAAGGAGAATTTTCAAGATTTTAAAAATATCATGACATGTTTAAGGCCACAAGTTCTTATATTTTTGGCTTGTACCAAACATATCGTTCTTTCTTTCTTGTATCATGTATATAGTCAAACATCGCCACGTAAAACTTGATCGGGGAAGAGGAAATGAAAAGTAAGTATCATCAGAAATTTGTAAAAATCACAACAATATACATTTAACTATTCAATTCAACGATTTATAAATTACAACATGTCAGGATACACATTTGAAATGAGATGAATAAAGGAGTTTTGACAGTTTTCCAGTGACAATTGGTTGAGGAGAACTGATGAGAAACTATATAATCCAGAACCATGAAACAACGGAACCAATTGCCAGACCCATCACCAAGAACAAGACAAGTATGGTCCCAGCTATCTCTGCGTGCAGCAGTTGGACAGTTTTTGGACCCAACATCATTAACAAACTAGTCAGGTAGCCGTTAGTTAATCCCAATAGACAGGTTAGTATTGTGACAGGAAGCTCCGTCCTAAAGAATTTAGGCCCGTGTAAGCAACCATAGAATAGAGGCAAAAACAACAGCCTTGCGAAGCAGGCACCAATAGCAACCTTGGCATTATCAAGAAATAATAGTGGAGTCAGACACTTCCCAACCAGATCAAACACATTGAAGCCAGTAATCAATAAGATCGGATACCAATCCTTCAGAAGTTGAGAATGCACGTCTTCGGTGATATATCCTGGAAATATACACAAGGTGACTACATAAATGCTGAGGATGCCAAACCCATACCATTTCACTCTCCCAACAATGTCCAGAGTTGATCTCCATAATTCTGGAGTTAAGTCACCCTTATCCTCCTCTTTCTCCTCATTCACAGCCTGAGTTTTAAGATCATTGTAGTACTTAATTACTGGAAGCCTGTTTGCCACATTGTAAAAGACTACGCACAAAATCATTATAGCAATGCTGAAAATGAAATAAAGGTTTGCACTCTTTCTCAGCCCATGAGCATCTTGTGGATACACAGCTTTGGTTAAAATTCTTAGCAATGAAACAAGGACACCTGCAACGTAGAATAAGAGTCTTAAGATTGTTACATCCCAATTTTCTGATCTTAATGTGCTCATTGGACAAAAAAGAGAGGGAGAACAAATGTTAAAAGCCAACAGATATGGAGCAGTTATAAGTTAAAATTAGAATGTTCTGCTCTAGATTAATTCTGTGTACAGAAAATGCAAATATATCACAACTAGAAGTCTTTTGGGATGTCAAGTGCAGGATGTCAAGTGCAAGACCAATGCCCAGTGACATTGTCAAGGGCAAGGTCAATGCCCGGCCACACTAGGCTGCATGCAATGCCATAGTTTCACAATTCTGCTCTAATTAGGAAACTCGGTATTTAGATATCTCTCCTTCTTTAATTACTTTCATTAATTCATGTAGTCTACACTTTCCTTTTCCACTAATAGTCTAAACTTCTATATGAGCTTCCTGAATATTGTTTATAACCAAATCCCAACAGAATGCTTTCTCTTATTTCTCTCTTTTTGTATGGTATCGGAATCTCTTGTTAAAAAACTAGTAGTAGTTTGTCGGCAGAAGCCTTATGCCGCAGGCATTGTAAAGTATTTCCTTTTTCCCCCTCATAATTTTACTAGTCTTGACCTCTATCTTGTGACCGTTCTAGCGTGAACACTCTTCTTTCCTGATAACCATACGACGTCATCGTCCGCTGTAGCTAGTATTTTGCCCTTCGTCTACTGTAGCTAGTATTTTGCCCTTTGTTTTGACATCACGTCTCATGTTTCTCTAGGGATTTATCTAACAGTCTATGTCAGCTGACCTATCAAGTTGGCGTTCCAATCAAACCTGTCAATTTAGCTGTCTATACATGTTCACCAATCAAGCTAACGGTTTATATTTGTCTAGTCATTGTTATGTCCCCACCTAGCAACACTATCCAAACAGCGTCATATCACCATCCCAATCAGATGCCATATCATTGTCCAATTATCACTGCCATGTCACCAAACGGTAACTTTTTTTGGCTTACTTGATTTGAACGTCGAATTTTGATTTGTAAAATCATATTTGCTTCAGTAGCTTGAGTGTGAGAAGGACCATGTTGAAAGTCTATTGATGCAGCTATATGTTAGAGTGTTCTAGATTCATTTTCATTTTATGTTTTTATATTAATAGTATATAATATTATTCCTAAATTTATCATAATTAAGAATCTCCAATATAAGTAATTTTCATATTTAATAACCTTTCTTATTTCTAATAGTCCAAACTTCCTTAATCTAGAACCTAAACTCCTATAAGGAAACTTTTGCATGTTCTTCGTAGCTAGTTGTAAAAAGTTCTCTCCTTTTTTATAAAAAATGCTAAATTTGAAAGGGGAACTCACAAGACATTGCATGAAATATCTTCCAGAATAATATTTGATACAAGAAGAAGCTCAGAGATGCCCAACAGGAAAGAATAGTTGCTGAACAATAGCTAGCATCATGTTTTTGTTTCATTGCATACCATCTTCCACCATGAAGAGCAGCAAAATATAGTCAACAACTAAATGGTTAAAGCAAATTTTCCTTTATAAAAAAGTTGTGAGAAGATTTTGATCCATCTACCACCTTGACAAACAAACGGTATAAGATCATTGAGACAGTACATAGTGACTGATAGAACACTTCATCAGCTAAAGAGTCTGAAAGATTAACACCCATAAAAAAATAGTCTGATATATTAACTGGGTCATACTTATATTTAACTAGCTACACTAAAGCACACGCTACAGCTTTAACTAAATCTAAATCTAGGGTGAAGATAATGTGGAACTACGATATCTTAATTCAATTGAATTATCCTATTCAAGTGGTAAATGAGTGAATACAGATCATCTGCAAGACAAGATAATTGGTTGGAAAATCAGAAACACAAGTTGCAGCAGCTTTAGCAAGATAGCAACATCCAGGGAGAAGAAGAACTTAAAGTTCTTCCAATTCTGAACAGTTGAGAAAACAAAGTTCATTTGCAAAACTAGTGAAGACGTGTCGTGATTCATGAGCAGATAGTTTCCTCAAATAACTGTTTGAACATTCTACTGTGGGTTTAACATAAATACACTTGGATAAGAATAAGAAACGGATTGTAGATAAAATTGAGTTGAATCAACCATAACTTTAATATTTACTCATCCTCAACCCCAAATATACTTAAATTGTTGTATGAATCATCTGTCAATTCAGGTCAATTTCATTCCAACATCTAAATCAATTAGTACAAGCAACACGATTACATATCCGGGTTGAAGCACTGATTCAACGAGCAAGTTACATTCACATAAACAAAATTCAATCAGAATAAGAAAAACAGCCAAACTTTATCCCTGTGCATAGTAGATTGAAAAATTAAGTAAATCATCAAACAAAATATCAGGTGCTACCACCAAAAGATGTGACCATTGATGAACATCACACTCAAGTTAACCACAGAAAGAGTCAATCTAGGTCAGATGCTGAAAGTCAAACAGCAAAACAAGTAATTGTCAATCCAAAGCTAAACAAAGGAAAAGAAACGAGCAAAAGACAAAGAAATAGTAGTATACCGGAAGCACCAGTCCCGGCGAAGGTAGCCTGCATGTACCGTTCCGGCAACTCTCCGGCAGCTCCAATAACTCCACCCTGAACCAACGCATCAGCAATCCCACAAAGTCCAACCAACCCAACCGTCACAACAAAAGCACCATACACTCCAACTCTCCCATCCACATAAAACACATCTATCAACGGCACCGTAACAAGAGCGACCACAAATAGAAACAATCCAATATTAATCCTCACAAATGCACTGGTCTTATTAGCAAAAGCAACAATGAAGAACAAGCAAATCAAGCCGACGATCATGTAAGCAATGGCGAATATACGGTCTACCATAACATCCGGGTAGAGATAAGTGAAGTAATCGACGGCGGTGATGAATGCGTTCCATGGGAGGAGATAACCTGCGCCGAGTGTGAAGTAGATTATGTAAGCTATGTGGAAAGTATCCTTTGGGATTTTAGGGTTCGAAGAAGATGTTAACAGTGACGTCGATTCTGTATCGCCGCCGATCACAGTGGTTGCACCCATCGGCGGCTGTGTTCCCTTTTTTTGTTTTTTGTTTCTTTCCGGTGGATAAGATGAGTTGTGTATAACATGGGATTTTGCGATTAAATTAGAGATAAAATTTATATTATATTTCGATGATATTATAAATTTAATTTTAAAAAAACAAAAAAAACATTTGAGATAGTCAGTTATATGAAATTGGAAATTAAATTATGATTGAAATAAAAAGTGATAGAAAAAATATATTAAATTTGAATTTAAATATTTTATTTTATTTTAATTATTATATTAGATTATTTATGTAATGTTTTATTTAATAACTGTAATGTTTTATTTAATAATTTTTAAGGTCTTTAATTTTTGCTCCTCATATATTTGTGATCTTTAATTTTTGTCATTCGACAAAAAAGTGATAAAAGATGTCTTTAACAAAAAAAGAAAAAAAATGTAAGGCAAGAATAAAATTAGCAAGGGATAAGTTTTTGCCTAAATTATGTCTTATGGCATAAATTCATAAGGCAGAAGTTCACAAGGCAGAAATTCATAAGATAAAAATTTAAAATAAGACAGAATTTCATAAAGCAGAAGTTCGATTGAATGAATTTTTTCCCTTAGACACGAGTTTAATAACATGAATTTATGTCTTGAGGCAGAAATTCAGTAGGGAACTCGTGTCTGAGGGCAGAAATTCATGCAATTGAATTTCTGCCTATTGAACTTGTTTCTTAGGCAGAAAGTAGCATGAACTTCTGTCTTCTAGAGCTATGCCTTGTGAATCTTATTTATGTTGCGAATACGGGTATTTTATCGCTTTTATTACTTAAAATATTAAAAAATAAAATCTAAAGATAATCAATTTAAAAAAATAAAAATTAAAAATCACTTTAAAATAGGGACAGTCCACGTAAAAACTTAATTTGGTAAGTTATAATATTTTAAAGTTATTAAAATTAAGTTATTTGATTTAATATAAAATTTGGTAGGTGTGAGTATTTATTTAATGGCCCATGTGAGGAATGAGTGAGGATAAAGACGCTCCAATAAAAAAGGGTTAGATGTTTAATTAATTCAGCATGGTGGAGGGGGATGAGGGAATAATTGGAAATCGAGAAGGAAAAGCGACGACGACGTTTTACCAGTGAGTCAAGTATTTACATTATAATAAAAAGAATTATTTCATTGAGAATCTATTCCTACGTACAATATGAAATTATAATCTGAAATCACGATATGAAATCAAATTAATATAAAGTTACGGTGTTTTTTGGATATACATTCTTAAGTTATATTTTTTCTCATAAAGATGAAAACCTCATAAGTTGTAAAAACTATAAAAAAAAAATCTGAATTTTTTTATAATTTTATCAAATAAGTAAACTGTAGTTCATAAATAAGATATCGAAATATCCTAAGGAGCCACATTAATGAATCGCATATCTCCATTTTCTTTTTATAAATAAATATTTTCGATTACAAACTTTTAAATACACATAATTTTATGAAGTTAACAATAATAGTAACTAATTATTCTTTAATATAATCCTTTCACATAGTGCGTGCCGATAAATTCTTCATGCCTAGCATGAGTTTTTTTTTTTTGGCAATATCTAAAATGGGAGGTCTTCTTTTATAAAATATAAACTTATGGGTCGAGTTTTATATTTAAAAAAAATTAAAATCACGATTTGCAATCTCAAATCGCATGCCCAAATGCTGATTTGAAATCATAACTTCATATCGCATGTCCAAATGCAAGCTTAATCTTTTTATTTTCCTTGGCCTAATCCATCGACACCTCTTAACCTTCTTAGTAAATTTAATTTTGATATTCAAATTATTATCAATTTCAACTGAGCATACGATGAAGTTTTTTCTATTAGATATTTTTAATTTATAATTTTTTTAAAATTGTGTGTTCATAGTATCCATTACGTATATAAGTTTTAACTACATTAAATATGTCTCGTCATTTAATCATACACGTCAAATATTAATTAAAATTTAATGAGATTTTACGATTTATTGAGGTTGATACATATAATTAAATAATGTAACATATTGTAAATGATTAATTTATTTACATATAGATAGCTTGAAAATGCACGCAAATTCTTGTTAAAAAGTTCGAGTTGAAAATAACTAATAAAAATATTTTATTATATATTTAGGTGCTCAATCAAAATATACCGTAATTTATATATTTTTTGTGAGTAGCATTAATTTGGGGGGGTGTATTAGGGATTGTTGAGTCTACGCAACTCAATCTCATTTTGACGTTGACCTTTATATATATGGCTTTAGCCCTTTCAAGAAAATTTTATTTTGGGTGAAACATAATTATTATTAGATTTTTTTATTATTATTATTTGAATTGGTAAAATACGAATATTATACATGATTGATATATAAGTTGATATGTGACAAATATTATCTAGTCAGGATTGAGTAGTTAAGTCCTTTTTATCGAAGATCGAAGGCTCATTCGAAAATCTCATTTCGAGTTTGTCACAAATTTATTTCGTATTAGCAGCAAATGCTAGTTACAATATGGGTTCCAGCGAAACAAATTTAGTCATTAGTAAAGCCGAAGTCAATGGGGATACTACTGTGAAGAAATTGAAACCTCGAGCTCGAGGACGTAGTTTTCCGATAAAAAGATCGACCTGTCATATAACTATTGTAATAAAAGATGTATCTTTAGATGATGAATATGTCGAGATGTATTTGTTAAAAAAAATGGAATGGAAAATTTTTTTTACAGCTATGACGTATCGTGATATGTAATAGTTCTAGTAAGCCTTGAATGAGCCCCTCGAAAGCTTGATGCAAATAAACGAATTTTTGTTCTACGTCTTCGAGCTATATATTCCCGTTTAATTCTGGTCATTGAATAAATGAAACTTTGACAAGTAACTAATCGATTGCCTTTCTTTCAGTTATTCTGTATCGGAGTTTAGACAGCTTTAGTCTAAAGCAAACTATCTAATTAATCATTAGGATATCGTTAAATATTATTAGGTTGAGCTCGACAAAATCAAATTTGGAGTCATTTAGAATCGATCTGAATCAATTTTAAAGAAAAACGTGTTTTTATATTTCCACATAAAATTATGGTACCCATCATGATTTGATCACAAATCCGAAAAAGATCCTAACGATGGGTTAAGATTTGATCATGAATGAAAATAACCTCTCTGTCTTCACAAGATAGGGGTAAGGTTGCGTACACATCATCCTCCTCGGACCCCATTTACAACATGGCTTCTTCGCTACTTTATTTTCTTCTCATATATGATTTTATATGCTTCATTTGAGTAGAGAACTTATTACAAATAACTTTCTCTATTTTCACAAGATAAGGGTCAGACTGCGTACACATCACTCTCTTCAAATTCTATTTATAAAATTATAC
>JACEIK010001205.1:164739-259606 GCA_018107945.1 Datura stramonium
ACTAGGGCTTATAAGCAGCTAAATCATATTAGATTCTGTTTCATAAGCTCAGGGTGGTCAATTGCTGCATGTTCATGAGTGATATGGGACCATTGTATGTCTTGTCAGAATGCAGGAATAATTTTTACCAGTCCAAATTAATTTTCTCCAGTGACACCCTTTATATTAATTTTTTCTTTAAGACTAAACCCAGTTATGAGTAAAATAACATCCTGAAATGTGTGACTTATCCTCATCCCCGTTTCATGATTCTAGTTTCATCCAGCCTGAGTGAGATGAGACTTTTTCAGAGTTTGTTGTGCTTTAGTTAACATCGAGTGATGGAGCTGGAAGCTTATGTTTTGTTTGCTTTTACTCAGCTTATCATAGAAAGGGTAAACAGTTTGCACTCTCTCATGTTTGATGGTTGGAACCTTGTCCTTAGTTTGAACTTCAAATTCAAAACTTATACAATAACACCTACGCCTTAGTCCCAAATAAGCTGATGTCGGCTATATGAATCCTCACTGTACATGTTTCCTATTTAAATTCCAAAACCCGAGAATAGAGAACTTTGGTAGACCTAGTTATGAAGAATTTTGAATTGGTTGAACCAAAGTTTTCCTTTCATATTTAATGAGCTATCAGGGGATATCTATGTATGACAAATAAACAAAGCTTAGGAGTGGTGGATCTGTGTGAGGCAAAAATTTTTATCAGGAACTGTCCCAATAATATAGGCTGTGAGGGGAACTTTGGAGACAGTTCTTTTGGTGCTCTTTCTCTCACTTCAGATACTGCAGGAACCTTGTAACTACCAATGGACTACTACTGAAGATTCTAGCTGCTAAATTTATGCTACTCTCACAGTATTAAATATATATACATGTCTACACGTCTTTGTTGTTGTTAAATGTTTATTCTGCACATTTCTTACTCTTGTCATGGTTTTTGTGCCCATCCTAGCTGCCCTCTTTGGTAGTCTGTGGTGCTTACAATAATGCTAGTGCAAATAGGGTTGCAAATTGTGTAGCTATAGACACTTGACAAGTTTGACATGGTTTTCTGAAAAATTGTTCGTCGAGGGCTTCCTGCTAGGGTCTTGATATAAGAACCAACATTTGATATCCTACTTACTACTTTTATTGGTTTCATTTGTGAGAACCATATTTTGGTGTAGGTTTTCTTTTTTTGGGTATATGGTTGAATACAGGGGTTTCCCCATCATTAATAAAATAATTATTTACCTAAAAAAATCCAAGTTACTGCCTCTATAGTCTTCCTGTAGCTGTGTTCATGCAAGTGAAAACAGCAATCATGAACATGTTTTAGGTCTACTCATGTTAGACCACTAGGAGTTCCAGTTTCTGACATTTTAATGTGCACAATAATCTATCTGTGTCCCGAAGCCAGGCGACCTGAGTAATCCATCACCACCTGAGCATATGATAATTGGATCTGTTAAAAATATTCCTATTACTTTGTTTTCCCAGGATGCCAGCCTTGCAGTCCCGTTGTTCTCATCTGTTCTTGTTCCAGTGATGCAAAATTTTGGACCAGTTTTATCGCAGATCGCATCGTCACCAACCATTCGTCTTGGGGTAAGTAGCTTAATTTCACATGTGACATTATAGAATTTTTTCTTCATTTTCTGGATACATGAGTTGTATCAAAACCATTTTTGAACCATTTTGAGTCATCAGACAGATGGATGGCAAGAGTAGTAAAATTGCCTCTACATAATGTTATAACCTGATCCGTCTCAACCCATTCTTAACCTGCATAAACCCATGTTTTAAACAGGCAAGTTGACTATGTTTTTATTACAGTTGGATTGGGCAGGTTAGTCATTTAGGGTCTAAATTGCTACCACTAATAATAATAATGCTAGGAGAGGCAAATCTTATCCTAGTAATTCATGTACTAATTTTACGAATTCAACCAGTGTGTCTAGTCTCTACTTCATATACACTCAAGCTTATACCACAGAAGGACGGATACAACCTCCTGTTCAAAACATCTTCAATTTCTCTTCTTCTGAGGACCATAAAACAGTAAAAGGGAGACTTTTCCAATTCTTCTGCCTTTCTCTGTTGAAATTCCTTGCTGTCCAGCACAAGTATATGGGAAACAATATCAGCATTATCCACAAGTGATTCAGCGTCCAACATTCCCATGGCAAGTATGATAGGTGACCAGCATTCTATAAGTGTATTGAAGAACCATCTTCCCATATTAATTCTTTCTGCTTCCATTTTTGATGGAAATTCAAACATATATAACATCCCACTCAACTCTTCAATTTTAACTCCTACAGGGACTCTCCAGGTATCATCTACCCATTTTTGGACTGCAGTACGACTGAGAAGGTTCAAACTGCTGTTCCTCAAGGACCAATTAGATATCTATGCAAATATTGCATCCTGTTTCTGAGAACTGTATCAGTCTTGAAGTTACTACTCCCCAGTTCTACATCTTCTATAATTTGATGCTATCATTAGGCCACACCTTTATTTCGGCTACTTGTGCATAGATCCATCTACAATTTCCATTGATCATAGCTCCTGTATGGTCCATACCTTTTCCACAAATTCAGTGATCTTGTTAGCAAGGTTATCCACTCTATATTTTCTCTTCTAGAATGATAAAATTTTATTTACTACTGCCTTTGATTGCAACTCTGATGTATCTTCCCAGGTTATTGAAATTCTGATAGTCAAATCAAGTTCTTCATTCCATCTTCTACAGATTTTACCCTTACTTCTCAAACCAACTTCATGCACTGACATAAACCCAAGGATATTAAATTTATTTAGTGAGATTCTGATCACAGAATCCTTCTCTCAACTATTTCATACCAGTTCTCACTCAATTCCTCCATATTGAATCTTTTACTGCCTGCCAGAGGATCGTATTTCTCCCCGTAAAACGTAATATCTAGTTAACCTTACAATAAACACTTTCCTCATCGTCGTAAACTAGGCTTAAGTTACTCGTGCTTGTTTCACAGCTAAAAAGATAAAATCCTAAAAAATTAGGTCTAGCAGTAAAAGGTTAGCAAACAAAACAGTGAGCGACTGAAAAAGAAGGTATTGACTTAGAAAAAAGGGGTCGATACAACAACTATAAGAGGATCAAATGAAGAAAGAGAAAGGTCTGATTGGATGCTTAATATGGCAAGATTTCACCGGAAAATTTATCAGGAAAAAAAAAGAAAAGGAAATTACATGTTTCGCAACAGACCAAAACGTGTCATCCAAGAGTATGGCCTAGTGGTCAATGAAATGGGTTGAGAATTATGAAGTTTCAAGTTCAAATCCTAGCGAATACCAAAAAAAATTCTTCTCATCTATCAAAGCCTTGGTGGATAGAGTTATCTGGTACCTGTTACTGGTGGGAGGTGACAGTTATCCCATGGAATTAGTCGAGGTGCATGGAAGCTGACTTGGACATTATGGTTTTTTTTTTAAAAATAAAAAGAGACAAAAGAAGTGTCGGCTGCGGGGATGGTTATCATGCCTCAACTCTTTGCCAGTTATATTTGTTATTTAGTGTCATTCACTTAACCATAGAGCGCATGGATGAATAAGGCACAAGCTTCAACACCTTGGTACCTGCATTAAGTCACCATTTAAGCGAGGTATAGCGCCCACTAAGCTTCACCCAGCTTGTGGACTCAAGTGCACTTCAAATAAGCATTTACCATACACTTGGAGAAAAGGATATGCATTGAGTGACATTGGTATCATGTACCTAAACCTGGTAGCTGAATGTTGATATTACTATGAAAACAGAGGTGTCTCTACAGTTAGGAAATCAGTTGCCTTTAATTTCTCGCCGTTCAAATAAGCTTGGATTTCTGTGTCATAAGATTGTATATCTCTTTGTTGGGATGATTGTTTTTGGTTTAGCTTTTCTTTTGAAATTAATGCTTTATGTTTCTCATGCTCTAGGATTGTTTCAAAAATTTAAGTAGCTTCTCCTAAACTGTATGGGCTCATCTATATTTCAATTTTTTTCTTGCTTAACTAATGTGTTTAAGAGTTCTCAATGGAGAGAGTAAGCAAATTTTAAGAAATGGGAGCTATGGTTCGCTCTAAGTTCTTAGATTCTGTTTGGGTACTAGGAAACAGAAACAAAGGTAAATGAAAGGATGGAAGTTTGAATTTCTTCTCACTTGTTTGGTTGGGATTAAGAAAAGGGAGAGAATAGGAGGAATGTTAACTTTTCTTGGGCGCACTTACTAATTGTTTGTACAAGAAAGCTCCCCCTCCCCCCTGTTGTTTCAATTGCTGGCTTATTTTTTCCATACACCACACGGAGAAAATTTTTCTAAAACCTTTTCATTTTTTATTTTATTTTTGTCTCAACTCCTTTCCTCTTCTAAAATTAATAGACATTTATCTTCTGAGTTGAAAATGCTGTGAAAGAGGTGGAATACATCAAATAGGAAGCTTACACACAACAAAGACGCTTAGCATAGGAGTAGATCTCCACCAGAATTTGCCTAATTTTCGTATCCTCCTATTTGATCTCTTAATGCTGTCGTATTGATTTTTTATCTGAAGTATTTTGTTTTGAACTAAGTTCACTTACTTGGAAGTTTTGCTCACCCTTTCGTGCCTATTTGGTTGACCTTCATTTTTTGTGGGATGTTGTACTGGTAGGGATAGGTATTGTTGGTAGTGTAGGTGCAAAAGTTTTGTCACTCTTGTTAGTCACTTTTTCATAAACTTTCACATGAAACCGAATAAGAGGATACCTTCTTTTACTCTATCCTGTGTTCTATATATCTGCAGGCAGAGATGACTATGAAGCAAATAGAGAACCTTAGCCCCTCAATTGTGAAGCAAGCTTTTCCACTTGTTGAGCAACTGACTCCTCTGTACATGGACTTGATTAATGGAAAAGAAAATTTTACTCCAAGACCAGATGAAACTCAAAGACTGGTATGTAAAATTTGAGATCTTAGTGCTCATTAACTAGGTACATATCGTGAACAAACATCTTTAGTTTACTCTGTTGCTATTCGCTGGTAGAACTTGCATAGCTTTCATTTGTATTAACAATTCAATGACTACCATGCAAATGTGCAGCAGCAGATACATGCTTTTTCTGCAGGTATGAGTTGTTCTTTTTAGATGCTGTCTGGCTCCTTTGTACAAATTACTTCTTCATGCTGAGTCAATTGTTCTTGCAAAAGTTATACACTGGATAGTAATTTAATCACTATGCATGAGAAAATGATTTCAAGAGCTTGATTTGGATATTTAGATTCTGTAGCATTTCATGTGATACTGGATTTTGGATGCTTTCTTGAATTTATTATGATGTTGGGCGACTTTAAAGTAGATTATGATGATGAATTTCATAAAACTGATTGATGTGTTTTTTTGCTTTTTTAATTGTAATTTTTTAATGTTTGTTGAAATTGTTGTTTGTTAATTTAGGGTATATAAAATATTATTCGGATAAAATTTAATAAGATATCACATTTGTATAGTCCTAATATCTGAAAATTTCATGTTTAGGTATTTTATCCCTGTCAAATACATGCTATACAGATGTTAGTATAGTCTTAATTTCAATTTGAATTTTGAATTGAATAGAAACTTTCAAGTCTGTTTTCGTAGAGCACAACCTAATGTTGAATCTGCAGCATATCAGAATTTTACATAACTCAGTTGCCTTGTGTATGCGAGGTCTGATTTTCAGCATGATTTGAAATCGATTTCGTAACTTTTTGAAAACAGAATTTACATATTCAAATACTACATGGGGAGTACTATACATCAAAAACATTTTATAGTTAAAAATATGTCAAATAAGATTATTCAAAAACATAGAGAAAAAATTTGTACTTTCCCAAGTAGCAATAATGCCATAGAAGAATGGTACAGAATAGCTTACAGAAAATGTATATTTTCATTGTCAATATCATGTTAGTTTTCTTATATATATATATTACAGATAAGGTCCTACTATGGGATTTCGAGGAATCTCTTAGTTAAGTTCAAAGATGATACAATCGATGAAACTTCAACACTAGCTCAGGTGCTCAGCTCAGGTTCTGCCATCAGCTCAATGCTGGATATGTCTATCCGCACTCTTCCTGGAGACCATGCTCTTCCTCTACAGCAGGTTCACCCTAAACTACAGAACTCTGTGAAATCAAAGTCCATTGCGTCTAGTGTCTGATTTTAATACTCCCTCCGTTCCAATTTATGTGATGCGCTTTCCTTTTTAGTCCCAAGAAGAATGAGACCTTTCTATATTTAAAAACAATTCAACTTTATACTTTTCATTTACCCTCATGATTTTAGCTACACAGATATTTATGGTTTGTTTTAGACCGCAGTCCACAAGTTTATGAAGTCTTTCGTTATTTCTTAAACTTCATACCTAGTCAAGTCATCACATAAATTGGGATGAGAGTGAGACACTGCTGGTAGATTCATATCTGTCAATTTGTTCTATAAACAGATAGTACATTTTTCCAGAGGTTGAAACAATGTTACTCCACATCTTACCTTCTTCGACTTTTAGGCTCTGCCAGATGTTCCTCCAGGAATGACAGATGCTGTTAATAGGAGCAGCGAGCTATTGGCAAATTTGACAGCAGGAACGCCATGGGAAAATGTCACGAAGGAAGTCAGCAATACACTCGGTAATGTAGACTCTATAATTCTTAACTCTGTGAATTCAAAGGACTTGGATATGCTTGTCGAGACAATAACATCGTGGATGTACTCTAACTCAGGCCCGAGACTCTTACAGTGATTTGCTAAAATGTATGTATGTATGTTGTATGTATACGAGCCTCCTAAATGGTTCTGTAAATTTGTAACAATAGTATACTTGGTCAACATTTGTTAATGTTAAGTGAAACTTGGTCCTCTTTGGTAATGTATAAAGTGAATGCATGATACTTGGATTTCAGCTGAACTCTTCAGAAATCACAACTCTATTCTTTGCACAATCACGTTAGAGTGAACCAACATACAGAAAATAAACTTACCCACATTGAGTGTTTATACGAAACTAGATCAAGTTACTATAGTTAAGTGATTTAATGAGGTATTTACTGGTTTGATTGAAATTGACACTCGGCACGGATAAGTTTTGTTAGCTTTATCAGTTCAAGTTAGTAGAAGAAGCTATGGAAGTGCAAAATCAAATATTGATCCGTGACCAAAATTTTGAAATTTTCCAGCCATATTTCAATGTGTTGATTGATTTGGCATAAACTTCTAATACTTTCAATAGCTAATGGGTGAATGGCAATTAACTTCAATAGGTTATAGCTATCACAAAGATTGATCATAGATACCGACCACCTATATCTTTCTTGGGTCAAAGGAAAGCATAAAACTAAGCTCCATTATCTAAGTTAATTAAAACCTCATATATCAGACTCAAAATAAAATGAAAATCAAGTTAATTACCATCAGTACACTAAGCTTGTGCTATGGGACTTGCATTTCTCTTGCATCGCGCTATGGGACTTGCATTTCTGCAAGAAACTTTCTTTTTATATCGAGAATACCTCTATCTCTAGTAACATAATACATGCCACAAGGACATTACCATAGCCTTTCCTTTCATTCATTTCCATTGTACTATGTATCAATACTTGAAAATTTTTTTTTTTGAAATAAATGATAAATTCCCGAATCGGTGACGCACAGTTCAAAACTCAATGGATAAATGAGCTAACCCCCTCCAACTTCTCCACTCAAATAGCAGAACTCGAACCAGTGACAGACTAAAGAATAAAAGATCAGCAGAGCGTTCAATTGTGTAATAGAACCTAATGGACTCAAGTTCTCACTCAATCCATGTCTGCGATGATATGTAACAACAAACAACATACCAAGTATAGTCCCACTACAAGTGTTACGTCTGGAAAAGATACATAACTACTACTATAACAAATTGATAACAATCAAACAATACTGTACAACATGACCCCAAATGTGCAAGGGAACACGCCTCTCCGATCACAGAAACAAAATTGGCAAACACATTAGATAAAATCTCAAAACAAAATTTCCATGTCAAGTTCAAATGACTTTTTTCCTAACAAGTAACAACAGCAAGCAAGGAGTTAAAAGAGACTGATGGTTCTATCCAGAAACAACACACGAGAGATAATATAGTAAAAGTCAAAATAGAAGCTTGAAACCAATTTGATTGAAAAACAAAACATAATAAGTCATGGTAAACTCAAAATCCTTTGGTTCCTTAAAAGATCATAAAACAAAAACAGGATACACCAAAACTGACTCTGTTTCCCATATAAACTTTTTCACTTCCCACTCTAAAAAAGGCAAATAGTTCCCAGTTCTTCTTCTTTAGTCTCCCTTTCTCCTGAAAGAACAACCCTCAGTGAGTCTGGCACGTCCGCCAGTCGGCTGGCACAACACAGTCTGGCAGTTTCCGCACACCACCACAGTCTGTGAGTGGCTGAACACCGTTGTTCTGCACACATATATTCATTATCAAATATCTGGTTCATCAAACCTAACAGCCCTGTTTGGACATGAATCTTTTTTCCTTCTATTCAAAAAAAAATTGAAAACACTATCTGGTTATACATATTAGAATGAGTTTTCAGTTAATTTTATAGGATGACAACATAGCTGGGATCTAAAAAGAGGATAGAATGTAAGCAGATGCGAACTTGGTGATCAAGGATAGCCATAGGGATCTCTACATAAGTCAAGCTCTCTTTAACATCTATGTTCTCAATACTCAATAGGGACAACAATGGACGAAACTCCCATGCATTTTCTGAACATGGACACATGAAAAAAAACTAGTTTTTATAAGTTTTTCCAGCACAAAAGATGAACTTTTTAAGCAAGGGCCTGTTTGGTTTGGCTGGTAACTTAAGACTTATAAATTTAGAGCATTTTTTAAACTTATCCAAACACTACAAAAGTGCTTAAACGCACTTAAAATAACAATCCAAACAAACTCTAAGAGCCTATTTGGTTTGGCTTGTGGCTTATTAATTATAAGCCAAAAGCCGATTTAAAAACCAGTGCTTAGAAGCACTTTTTAAACTTAACCAAACACTAAAAAATTGCTTAAAAGTCATTTTGGCTTAAAACCACTTTAAATAAGCCAATCCAAAGAGGCTCTAACTCAAATGTATGCCAAACACATCTTTAATTTTCAAATAGTAACATTTTTATACTTCAAATACAACTCCTCCATTTCAAAATAAGTGGTGTTTTAGCCTTTTGATTCAAAATATTTACTTGGGGGTAGCGGATTAAAAATATATTTTTCTTTCTAGAAATGAATAACTTTCATGAGTGTGTCTAAGCTAAAAGCACCACCTATTTTGCAAGGAAAGAAGTGAGTATTATCTCTTTTTCCAAATATCACTGAATTCATGGCAAAACGCCTACTAAGAGAAATCAGCCGCAAAAGAAATAAACAAAACTTACATGTTAAAGCAGCCCTGGCACTTCACATCCTAGAAGCACAAAAAAAAACACAAATTGCACATTAATTTCAAAAAATACACATATGATTTTTCAAAATAAGTATAATCCATTTTCAATCGTTTTCACCATGAAGAAAGAATTAGGAGACTGAACCAAACGCTTGAGTTTGTGTTTTCTCTTCTCATGCTCGGGTGCAGGATTCAACAAGTCGACATCGTTTGGAAGAACCTTAAAAATCCAAGTTTTAACAGATTATGTTAAAGCTAAAAATCTGGAAAAAAAATATTTAATATATAAACAACATTAGAAGGAAATCCGAACCACCATAGCTAAAAACTCACCATTTTCGCGAGATTAGCAGAGAAATTCTGAAGAAAAAAAACGAAGAGCGTCGAAGGCAGCTATAAGATGAAGACGACTGGAGCGGTATGGTTTATTAGGGTTTTGTTTTAGCGAAGTTTATAAAGGGAATTATGAAAGTTGTGGGCCGTTGGATTTGTAAAAGAGTTTTAATCTTGACCGTTCATTTAAGGTCTTCTGTAATTCAGTGGGTTCCGAGGGTAAGATTGTCCATTCAGAGATTTTCCTTATGTTTATCTTGTATCTCCGGAAACAAAACAAGTTATCTCGGGTAACTAATTTTGAGTTTAGTTATTTTAGGATAATTATTTTTACTCTCAATACGGAATAACTAATTTCGGAATAACAAATTTCTAAATATTTATTCTTTATTTTTTATTGAAGGTGGGATAATAATCCACGATTTAGTTATCCCCGAAATTTATTTTCCAACCAAAGGACCTCTTAACTGTATAAATCTAAAGCTGAAACTCATAAACAAAGCGGTTGCTGACAACCCATAGTCGTCAGAAGTCCTATTCCGATGTGCGGCGTAGGGACTTAGAGTTGATAAAAAAAAAAATACTCTTTTCATTTCAAAGTACTTGTCAAAATTATTTTTTTAAGTGTCAAACGATATAAACTTTGATCAATATTTGATGTATTTTTTCATTATATTGGTATGAAAATTATAATTTATAATATTTTTTTTATAGTTTTTGAATATCTAAATTTTAATTTCGATTTGAAAATTAGTTAAACTGACTTTGAAAAAATAAAAAGTGACAACTATTTTAAAAAGAAGAAAGTATAATATATGTATAATTATATTTAATTAATATATTTTATATAATTAATTAAAAAAATTAAATAATAAATCTATTAAACTATTTATATAAAGATTCCTTTCTTCTTCTTCCTTGCTCAAGAAATATGTAGCTTTGAGAATGGAAGGAGAAAAAACTTCATGACATTAGATTTGTCTTATTTCTATATAAATAATTTTATTGTAAAAAATTCATAATTTGCTCACTAACCAAATCATTTTCTATGGTATATATTATTTCATAATGAATCTTATGTTATATTATATCGTATTGTTTTATAATAATTTTAAATAAATTATATTATTTTTTAACTAAAAAAAAAAAACCACAAAAACAAAAAAAATAAACAAATTAAAAACTATCAATTTTTTAATCTGTTTTTTTAAAAAAAAAGTTTCAATATTTGTTAATTTTGGTTTTTTTTAAAAAAATTAAAATCGAGAAAATAAAAAAAATAACAAATGCAATCCATATCAAATCGTTTGTTACATAAGATTTTTTGCATCGGCTAATTTTGATTTTATGTACGGACAATTTCAATATCTTGTTCATTCGCAATAAAATATTTTCTTTGATACATAGAGTAATAAAAATATGTTTTTTAGAGAAGAGACACTATTTCACCAATCGAATCAGTACATAACAATAAATTTAATAATAATAAAATTTAAGTAATAATTATAACAAATATTGTGTATTTAAACTAACGATAAGTAACAAGCTAATTTGGGGACTTAAATTAGGAAGGAGGGAGTGGATTTGGCCATACTTCTAAAATATGGAGCAGTATTGTGTTATATTGCCAAACTACAGAGTTAACTGTAATTATCCAGAGTTAAGGGGGTGATTTGTATGTTCATATAAAATATTGAGGCCTTATCTATCTTTTTTTTCATTCATTCAATATATCACAAAATCACCACTGACAATTGCTAAGGCAATTTTCAGCTCGAGCATGAAGAAGAGTGTGTCGACGACGATCACTGTACTATTTGTGGTTGCCGGAATACTGATTTCTTACTATTCCGATGCCTCGTCGGCGGAATCAGACCCTACGCCAGCTCGCCCAACCATCAATTCCACTGACTACTGTTCGTTAACTACAGCGGATCTCTAAGCCTAATCGACCTTTGGTACGATTGGACCAATGGCCGCAACTTCAACATCATGGGGATAGCTAGGTAAGCAGCGGAGGTGGCGGATTTAGGATTTATGTTTTATGAGTTCAACTCTTTAGTTTTTTTTAGTATTATGGGTTCATATTATACTATTTACTGTTTTAAAGTAGAATTTACATATAAGTTTATATGCTGCATCCAAAAGAGTAATGAGTTTAAGATGAATCCGATGCCGAAAAGCTACATTCACTTTTTGTGTACGGGTTGAGCAGAACTCAATAGCTTTAGCTTAAATATATATAAGATGTTTTAAAAGTTATTTTGACATAAAAGAGAATGTATGACCTTTGCAGTATAATCAAGCCAGTAGGGTGTGGGGCAGAATGCTATATTACTATTCAGGTAGAGACTTATAGAGAGTATGTTAATTAAAATTTAGATATTCAAAAGGTGCACGAAAAATGTAAGTTGCAATTTTTGCAATTCTCATGTCTATATGATGAAAAGATAGATTTTGAAATATCGATCAAAATTCAAGAATTTTGAAAAGGGAAACATGTCACATATATTGGGAGTGGGAGTAATATGTATAAATAATTTATGTAGAATCAGTAAAGTAAGCTGATTTAAAGTTAAGAAGTTATAAACTCAAGATTCTAGTTCTGTATTTGTAGGTAAGCTTCTCTACAGTCTCGAATGGAACAATGGCACTTTGTATTCCATACACTTTAGATGATGATAGAAGGAGTGTAGTTCCTCGCTGTGATGTTGGGATTCTTCGGCCTAATTGGCTTGACAGACTACTTATCTTCCAGTCAGCAATTATACGACGGATTTCTCTGCAATGTATGGCAGAAGGTTGATTTCATTTGGTATTACGAAGATGTTGTCACCAAGAGACCCGTCCATTGGGTATTCTATACCGGTACGTCCCCTCAATCCCCCTTTTTCTCTAAATTGATCAAACTTCTTTATAATGACGTTGTTTATTTGGATATTTTTGGAATGCGCTTACAGAGAATATAGAATATTGGTTCCAAAGAAAACTTGGTTGATACAGTGAAATATTGTTATAGAAGATAATTATTTATATAGAGGTCTGATTTTATATTATCTAGTACCAATACTGGGCCTTCCATTTTATGAGTAATTACTTCCTCTATTTCAATTTATGTGACATAATTAATCATTTTGGAGTTTAAGAAAGAAGTTTCATCATTGCACTGGAGAAAGTAAGAAAGAACTGATTGTTTCTTATATGTTGACTCTATCAGCTCTATATAGTATCATAATCAATTAATCCATTCATCAAGTCATAGCTTCATTGAGCTAAAATAACCTGACAGATCAATGACGTTCATGGATTAGTCACAAGGAGAAGTTAACCGGACAATATTATAAGTAACTGCATTTTGATCGAACTACATAAAGACTTAGGCGGGAGTTGAAGAAAACTGAGGATTTTTACACTAAACTAGTGACATGAGATCTAATCTGTTCTTTTATCAGTGTACTAACTTTCTGAAATCGATTCGTGTATGTAAACTACCAAAGTCACTCTGAAAAGTTCAGCCATTTTCTTCCTTTTCCAATTGACAAATTCCGAGTTCTTTGTTCTTATTCTATTATTTCTAAGCTGATCCAATATATTACCTGCTTCACCTTTCAGCAAGCTTTGTTCAAAAACCTATGCAAATGTTATCTTGTTGCAGAGTGAATCTCATTGTTGTCGTACTCTTTTATAAAGGATGCTCGTGTTATAGGAAATGATAACAAGTTTAATGTTGCAGGAAGATCTATTCACGTAATGACTTCGAAGTGGGAGCAGTTCTCGAGGACGCAAAATGGCAAGCCCCTGTATATTGTTTCGACAAAAAACAGGTTAAAGATCACCCCTGCATCATCGAACAACAATATTCTGGATACCGACTCTAGTGGTATTTTAAGAGTGTTCATATAGCTGATTATATGTAAATAGCTAGATATTGTTTAGTAATGTAATGTATTTTGCCTTGTTTTGCTGCCTGTATCAGAAGTTAAAACAGGACAGAAATAACCAGTGTCATCCCCTACTGTATTGACAATAAGAAGCGTTGCTGAAAAAGCAGTTAATTCCATCAGTGTTGTATATAGTACGAAAGCAACAACCTATGTTAAACAGACTCTTCAAAAATGACAACGAGTACGTGTCGGATCCTCCAAAAAGTAGTACATTTTTGAATCGATACAGATATGGCAACATTTTTGAAGAGTCAATTCGATAACATATTCTAGGGGGTCCTTTTCAATGATATATAATGTTTGCATTCGATCAGACTTTACCACAAATGTTCCATAATTAAATCGACTAACATCACTTTCGAGATGTCCTCTTATTTATAAATAATATGTTAAAAAAAATTCAGTTCCATTTGACTCGGGGGCATTTCAATAAAAATCTCATTTTTTTTAATTGATAAGTTCTCTTTCAGTGCCTTACTATTTATAAGAAATATTGATTTGAGAGAGCTTTGGTATGAAATCTGGTGTGGTATCAACTGACACCTAAACTTTTGTTCTGCAACGATTTTCAAAGTTAGCATTTATTTTAGCATATTATACGCTCGATTCTAAGAAAAAAAGATCTTTCTTATAAATTACCTAAATTTAATAAAAACACATTTGTTAATTCATTCCGTTTTAATTCGGCTCAAATTTAATTTAATCGGCTCATTTACCACTCCTATTAGTAGAATTACGCCCCCTATGAGGTCCTTGCTGCCAAACGAAGATAGAAAAAAAAAGAAGAATTAATAAATAAAAACATTTGTCTTTTTTTAATATACATTAATCACATAATTATTACTTTCTCCATTTTCAATTAATTGATTTTTTTAAACTTCGTTTAAAAAAATATTTCTTTTCTTTTTAATAAATTTTTAATTTCAATTTCCTCGTAACATGTTACATTCAAAAATTCAAAAATCTTTTTCTTTTAAAAAGCTGTTTTGAGTTAAAATCGAACTGATCAAAGTAAATAGAGAGTCACTTAATTATGTAATTATGTGGAAATCAAATTTAAATTAAGTTTAGTTGGTATGCAGTACATTTGGCAATAAAAATTTTAAGAGCAAAAAAAAATTTTAAATCTTATTACATTAAATAAAAAAATATGAAATTAAAAAAAGCAAGAAATTTAAAATTCAGAAATTTAAAAACTTAAAAATATTAAAAAGATAAAATTAAAAAATTATTTTAAAAAAATAAGACAAATAAATTTATTTATTTTTAAATAGTAACTAATTTAAAAAATAAATGGGCTTTTCCCTCGGCGTAAATATCGATCACAAAAATAATTTGTCATTTACCAAAATGCCAAACGCATGGCGTTCAAGGAGAGGGCCCATGGTTTCCGCACGTGATCATCATTTCTTAGTTCTATTAGTGGTTGTTTTGATTCACGGATTGAATTATTTCGGGATTATAATTTTGAAAATTATAAAATTTTATTTTATTTCAAAGGTGGGATAAAATAAGTTTAAATTTATTGGGATAAGATAAGATATTTTAAAATTAAGTTTGAGATAAAATTTATACATATTTAATTAAATTAATTGTATGAATTTATATTGTGTTTGATTGGCGATATAAATTTTTATTCTTCATTAAAGTAATTTCATCCACATAAATATTCATGACCCAATTTAAATCACATTTTTTTCAAACAAAAAAAACTCACATAAAGGGATACAAAGAGCATCTAACTATATGATCTAATGGTCAATAAAATCGATTCATGAAATTTTAGGTTAAAATTTCAGTGAATACAAAAATAATATATTTTTTTTATTTTTGAAGTTTTAAAATTTTAAGACATGATTTTGATTTTAATTTTGCGATTTTTTTTTTTTTAAAAGCGATCTAATTATTTATAGAGAGTATATTAAATACGGTGCTTTCTATGTCACAATGAAAATAAGATTCCATCTGATTCAAAAGCACTCGCAAATGATACGTTGAGCGTTATTATTGATATTAATATCTAAAGAAAAAAACAAATAATCAAAATATAATAATAAAAAAAATAAAAATTTTATTTATTTATCGAAAGTCTAATGGACGGAATTATCGAGCACAGTACGTCCGAGCCCAACACAAAAACTGTCGTGTGTGTCAGACAAAAAATAAAACAATAAAAAAAAAATAGCTGTGCATGATGCCACTCGACTAAGTACGGACTGATCTACATACATACAGCTATAGATGGGGAAGGAGAGAGGAATTCCTTTCAAAGGAGTGAATATTGAATAACTGAGTAAGCTATATTGGGGGTGCGCCTCCATTATGTTATACCTATGACTATCCTCAAACCTCTGAAATCTCCATTAATCTTTCTAAATTCAGGTCCACCATTACTCTCTCTTTCTGTTTCTTGATTGCTTTGGAATCTCAGATCTTTATGTCAGAAAGTTTCAATCTTTTCTTGAATTGCAGGTATTTTTTAGTCATCTTTATGTTAAAAAAAGTTTCAATCTTTGTCTTGAATTGCAGGTATTTTTTAGCCATGGAGTTAGGTGACAACAAGATTCTGAATGTGGGGTTGCTACTAGTTGCGACCCTTTTGGTAGCAAAGCTCATATCTGCACTGATTATGCCCAGATCCAAGCGTTTGCCTCAGTTATCAATTCATGGCCGATTATTGGTGGGTTGATTAGGTTTCTCAAGGAGGTGATGCTTAGGGAGGAGTACCCAAAGCTTGGGAGTGTGTTCACCTTGAATCTGTTGAACAAGAACATCACATTCTTCATTGGCCCAGAAGTGTCTGCACATTTTTCAGGCCCCAGAAACAGATCTCAGCCAACAGGAGGTTTATCAGTTCAATGTGCCTACTTTTGGACCTGGTGCGTGTTTGATGTTGATTATACAATTAGACAGGAACAGTTCGGTTCTTTACTGATCACTCAAGAGTTAGTAAGTTGAGGATATGTGGATCAGATGGTCATGGAAGCTGAAGGTACTAAGAGAATCAATTTATCTTTTGTTGAATTGATTAGTGACATTTATTGTTTGTCTATTAATGTGTGCTTCAGTTTTAAGCCTTTCATGTATGTGCCTATTTTATCTGATATAAAAATGGGCACTGTCTATGTCTTTCTGATTGTGTTTCAAGATAATTTGATCTGTGTCACTGTAATTAAACAAGAAAATGTTTATATTGGTTGCCTTATTTAAGATAATATCCTTGGATCTCAGAAATGCATGTTGCTCGAGCTCTCCAAAAATATGTAACACCTGTGTGGGATTCTGTAAAAATGTACTGACTTAAGGGGATCCCTCATTCACAGTATTTTTAAATAGTCCGAGCAACATAGTCAGAAATCATCTTCTGCTCTTGGATCTTTCATTCTTTCCCCCCTTTTCCCTTTCATTGTTTTTCGAGTTAATTTCTCATATGGTCACTCAACTGTGGATATTTTACTCAAAAAGTCACTTTTCTTTGCTTTATAACTCAAAAGTCACTCAACTATTGGTGTTTCACTCACAAAGTCAATTAACTATTAGTTTAGTTTGGTAATCACTTGTTTCCCACCACTTTTGAACTTCAGTTGGGAAGAACAAAATCCTACCGAATCCTTGGCACAAAGTAAAGAAATGCATGCTGTCATTTTCTTACTGTACTCTCTAAAACAAAGGGCTCACTATTTTCATGCAAGTATTATGTTTATTTCATTGTGTGACCACAAGTTTTGTCCTTCAGTTTGGGAGAGGTGGAGATATTTGTTTAAATGGACTAGCATTTGCAATAATTTTGGTGTGAATTATCCCTTTTTGGAAGGGGGGCTTCAGTTAATCATGCTTACACTCTAAGATGGAGGAAAAGTATGGCAGAATGCTCTTATAATATTTGCATAACATTTATAGACCTTGCATAATTGTAATTTGATTGACTGGCTTTGTTGTTCTTCCTTTTGACAAATGAAGTACTTCTCAAATGGGTGACAGTGTGGTGAAGTAGACCTAAAGTATGAACTGGAGCATCTTATCATACTGACAGCTAGTAGATGTTTGTTGGGAGAAGAGGTCCGTAATAAACTCTTTGACGATGCTCTCTTCCATGACCTGGACAATAGGATGCTCCCATTAGTGTAATCTTTCCTACCTCCCAATTCCAGCCATCGCCGACGTGACAAAGCTCGCAAGAAGCTTCATGAGAGATCTTTGCAACCATCATTAATTCTCGAAAAGTACAGAGAACCAAAGACACAAGAATAATGTGTTACAGTGCTTCATTGACTCGAAGTACAAAGATGGACGGGTCGACGACAGAGTCTGGGAATCTGGGTCTTCTAATTGCTGCACTTTTAATGGGCAGCATACCAGTTCCATCACTTCCACTTGGACAGGGGGCCTACCTCCTCTGCAACAACAAGTACATGTCTGCTGTTGTGGATGAACAGAAGAATCTGATGAAAAAACACGGGAATAAGGTAGATCATGACATCCTTTCTGAGATGGAAGTCCTCTACAGATGCATAAAGGAAGCCCTGAGACTCCATCCTCCACTGATAATGCTTCTGCGTAGTTCACATAGCGATTTCAGTGTCCCCCAACCAAAGAAGGAAAGAATATGAAGGCATTCCTAAGGGCCATATTGTTGCAGCATCACCTGCTTTTGCAAACAGGCTGCCTATCTACAAGAATCCAGATACTTATGACTGATAGGTTCGCCCGGGTAGAGAAGATAAGGCTGCAGGGAGCATTCTCATATATTTCTTTTGGTGGAGGCAGGCATGGCTGTGCTTGGAGAACCATTTGCTTATCTGCAGATAAAAGCAATATGGAGTCACTTGCTGAGAAATTTCGAGTTTGAACTGATCTCGCCTTTCCCTGAAATTGACTGGAACGCTATGGTTGTCGGTGTCAAAGGCAACGTAATGGTGAAGTACAAGCGCCGAAAGCTCTCCACTGAATGAACTGATATTATCTCTGGATGAATACTAGCAGTAATTTAAGATCATTATATTTTACTTGGTTAGCCTTTATTTCTGTTTGATGTTGACTTCTATGTTGATGTGTGGTCCTCTTTCTAGCCCTATCTTGAAGGTTGCAATGACTATGGATTTAAGTTATTAGAGTATGCTGTTTTACACCTTGTGATTTAGTTTAGTTTGTGTTTTTCTTCCATTGGCCTTTTTTTGAATATCTGGACTTTTATCATATTCTCAACAGCAAAAAGTTAATTCAACTGTGCAGGAAGTGGACCTTCTGAAAAGGTTAAGTTTGCATTATATTTAGCAGTGTGAAGTATGCATTCCACCATATGTTTACCAATATATATATGTATAAGTTTGCTTTTTCTGTTCAGGACTGAGTTTAAAGATGTGTATACACTATACAACTTAGTTTATAATAAACCAAAAAAGAAAAATAGAAAAAAAGCAGCATACTAGTTGTTAGGTGCAAAGCTTACCATTCTGATTTGTGACAAAGCTATAGTTGATAGTAAAGTGGTACTTTATTTCTTAATTAAGCTCATCAAACAAGCGATATTTTTTTTATCATGACTGACCAGCTATCTCGTGCTCATTAATCCAGCGCAGTGATATTCGATCGTAATGCAGCGAAGCCATCTCGCCACCAACTAAGCTGTGCATGAGGCAAGATATTGGTATGCCACGACAATTAAACAAAACATCGAGATACATCATGTTGTTCCTCATGAACCCATGACTTTGGTTTTTAATACTAACAATCATGACAAAAAGGGTTGTAAATCATAACCTCAACTTTGATACTAACAATCATTATAAGAGAGGGATTTGCTGGGTGATAAGCACCCTCCCTCAACAGTGCGAGTTTGAGTGACCAATGGAGGAAAAAGCGAGAGTTCCTACAGAGAGCTAGAAAAAAAGGAAAGATACTAACAATCATCGTAACTTCTTCCTGAGATGTCTTGGAAGACTGACATGAGGCAAAGCAACTGTTCTGTCTCAGTATGTTAGACTAGACTGTCAATATCATATGGACAAATTAACATCAAAATTATAGCAAGCAAAGAGAGAATTGAATAAAAGTTTGTATTAAAGAGAACTGTAAAAACAATGATTACAAGAAATGGTCTGAGGAGACACCAATGCAGAAATTTCTTCTCAAGACCAAGTAAAACAATGAAAAGATCATCCTTCCTAGATTGTCATTTGGTGTAACCTATGTATGTTTTTAGTTTGAATGTGTAATCTTATTTTATAAGATATACTTTTAAAAATATATGTTTTTTGGAATACAACAGCTTATGTTTAACTGTTAATTTGCAAACGCTAGTTATAGCCAACTAAAATGTGAAAAATTAGCTCAAACTAAATATCGTCGTCACAAGACATGCGGTATAATCACCGGTGAAATCTGAGGAGGTAGATTGTACACAAATCTGCTTCACCTCGGAGGCGGAGGCTGTTTCCGATAAACTACTATACAAAATTGTCAAGCCCACAAGTTTTAATAAGGAATAGTTAACTTGCTACTTGTAAAAGTACTTTGCATTTTTTAAATAAGAAAATCATCTACAAGACTAATTCCAATCTGAGAACATGGAATGGAATGAAATGAGTCAAACTAACTATTCACACGAAAAGGAAAACAGTTGTCCTTCACCATGTCAAATGCATGATAAAATAAATCAAGAAAACAGGCACATTTGCCTTCAAAACAGTTGCTTTTTCTGGATTACAACAGAATGAAATTAAAAAAATCGCACTTATACGCTACGGGCAGAGGATGCTCGGCGCCCACTACACTCCCAGAGATGCACTGCTGATCAGAGCAGCTGGACCTCAGCTCACAATGGAGATAACACAAAAAAGACGACCAAGTGAAAAGGAATAGGTCCGCGGTGGAGATGACTCAGAGACGGCTAACTGAAAGAACCAACGTTTAAGTGATGGTTAACCAGAAGCAATGTAATTCCTTCTAGAGAGAAGCCTAATTAGCATTGAACAAGCTTGTATGTTCGTCGGCGATTTCCTGTACACTACGAGATCTTTTCTTCCAACAGCCAATAGTCCTACCTCTGCAGCACACTGGTAACAAACACCTTGTATGCCCATTACAACGTGTACAATATGGTCACCCGGCACTGTTGGCAACCTCTGCAGCACGCTGTCTCATCATCTCCATAACAGCAGCCCGCCGCCGAGAATCAGACTGCTGTTGCAGCCGCCGAAGATGTTCTTTCAAATCTCTGCAAGAATGGTAATAAAGATGCAATTTTAGGTTGTGAACCAGATTTATTGATATCAACATTGAGATTAATGGAACCAGGAGAGGGAATTGCAGCAACGTATAAATTATTTATTTACTTCTATAACGACCTTTCTTTACTACTATTACTATTACTATTCCAATATTTAATAACTTGTTTGTAACTATTATAGTTATTATTTTTGGAAGTGATTACATACGCCACTTGTATATGAGACTTCTCCCAGTATTAATAAATTATTAAGCCTTACAACAAACAACTATACCGGGAACTAACAGCCAACTGACCTACCGCCACGACTCATTGCATACTGGTATTAGTGGGATTCTCCCACACAATATTGGTATTAGTGCGATATCCACTCCATTCACACTTCCCCTTCCCCAACCCCTAATAAAATTTTAAAAAGGCAACTGACCTGCATCGTGGCACATGACACTCAGATACTTTGCATGCACGAGCATGAAGCTGAAGTAGATACCACATTTTCTTACAGAGAACACAACCTCCTGAAGCACGTATTTTGCACTGTATACCGCTACATGAAAAAGCCCCTTAACTTTCCGACAGTTTGGATATTGACAATGAGAAGAGCGGCACTGAGATGCATGCACAGAGATCGTATCTTCCTGTGCAGTCAAAATTTACAAAGTCATTTCATTCCACATCTCAAGCATAACAAAAGTACAGCATAGTAACAAGAATGTTTTATCATAGACAAATACAACCAGGGATACACAAAGATGTGTGCCTAACCCTGTGATGCACTGCTTATCCTGATGACACAGAGTCGATATAGAAAAAGTTGATACTAGAAATTGGCACCTTCAGAGTGAGCCAAATACAGTCTCCAGGATAGTTCACAAAAGTTTTAACGAAGATCAGATGCCAGAGTTTGTAGTCTCATGGCCTTAAAAAGAATAGGCTCACATAAGCAGATGACATGTTCATATAAACTAATGACCTGTATAGATTCTGTATGTTTCAGCGGTACTAGTTAGGTGGCCATTTTTGGATTTGTTTCTGTGACATTTCACGAAATTCAGAAACTTACAGGCACGTTATTAGTTAATATCTTACTGAGAAGAGGAAAGAACATCATCACATGTCCCAGAAAAGTATCAACAGTCTCTATGTAATGATTTTGGGAGAAATTAAACATCTCAAAAGATATCATATCATTCCGACAGGAAGTCCTTTTGCTTCTCCAGCAAGGTCTATTAAAGCTCAAGTCTTGTGGATTAAGGTGACTTGACAGATAACTTTGCTTAAAGGTCGTGAATAAAGACTAGAATATCATCAATGAACACTACCAAGACCTTGTCAAGAAAGAGTTTGAAAACCACGTTGATTCTGATCCATGAAAGCTACAGGAGTGTTCGTCAACAGGAAGGACATAACAAAAACTCATAAAGCCACTTGGCCAGTCGGGAAAGCTGCTAGAATATTCTCCTCTTATTTTAACTGATGGCTTTGGGGCGTGGGGGTTGCTGATGTGAAACAGCAAAAAACCAAAACTAATATTAATGGCCAAGGAAAATGCACCTGCAGGACTCGTTGTTGCCTAGCTTCTTTATTCTGAGCATCACGCTCAGCAATGGATGGGTGATGAGTTAACTTGTGAGGATGATCAACTCCACCATCCTTCTGATAGCAAGCATTACACACATCATAATCAGGGCAAGTTTCACACCGCCAACCTTGACCAGTTTCTATGTCAAGATGACAAATATTGCAAGTTGTTACAAATGCTGGTGCAGTGGGATTATGAAGGTGGTAAAGGACCATCATTGAGGAATGTTTAGCACGGGGGGTATCATATTGGTAATGGTTTCCTTGACAAGGCTCAAAACCTGTATACCTTTGTATCAAAAAACTCACTCTCAAGAATTTCATCTTGATCCTTGGTATCAGCAGGTACATCATCAATTTCAGTCTGCAAAAGTTATTCCTCAATCATCCAAATTCTACAATATCAACACTATAACAACACAAAAACATAAAAGGACTACTTACTGGATAAAGCATATGAATGTCTTTGTGATATATAGGATGTCTTTCTCAGCCGGTTTTTGCTCAACTTCATAGCACCTAAAGAATAGCAGTACAGCTAAATGTTACAAAGAAAAGAATAACATGCTAGAATAATAAGAGCTGTCATCCTTAAGCAGGTTCTCTTTCAAATTTATATGGAATCTAGCAAACACTACTGCAATTGCAGATTTTTCTTTTTCTTTTTCCCTGTCATGCAGAGTAAGTAGTAAGTTAACCTATTAATCAATTATGTCTCTATCTCTCTCTTAGGAAGACCATACAATCCACATAGCTTATTAAGGGCTACACAGTCTAGAGAAAGGACTAGGAACAGCAGGAAAGTCAAAGCTTCTTCACATGATACCCCTTGGATGTTAGGTTATGGGGTCTTTGTATATGCTTTGTTTGAGCAGACCTGCATTCTGGAATCTCAACCTTCTATCCCAGTTCACTCCACATTTTCACCTGTCAATAACTTCATATTTCTGCAGAACCTCGCCCCATATAATCAAAAGAGATAAAAAAGAAAACAAAAGGGAGAATGTAGAGGTAGAGTCTTCCTTCCTGGACTAATAACATGAAATGTATAGTTAGAAACTTAGGATCAATGAAAAAATTTACTCACATAATGTTCCTTCCTAACACCCTCTCCCCCCTGCCTTTTCTCAGCCCCAGCCAGAATGCACGCTTGCTAAGAAGAGATTATGTCAATCATAGATCCACTAATATTCCAAATAATTTCTATTTTAAATCCTAAATGAGCCATTAAACACCTCCCTTCTCTTCCTCAGATTTTCTATGGGCAAATCCACTCTCACTGCCAGACCAACTAAGAACCATTGTCCACAATATACAAGCTAAGTGGCAATGCAAAGGTGATGATCCACCTTTCGCCCAATCCTTTGCACACTTGAAGCACCAACATAGGTGATCCTCCTCTTCCTTAGATTTTCTGTTGTCAAAAACACTCCCCTCGTTGCCAACCACACCAAGAAGCAAACCTTCCTAGGCTTTCATAGAACTCGAATAAATTGAAACCAAATAATGTGATTCCTCTGCACGAGATCTCTCATAGTAAAATTTGACAATGAACAAACCATCTCTTTTCTCTCCCCATCTCCACGTGTTAACATACGGTGTGTTCTGCCCATACAAAAGCTCAAATAGAATGTTCCTCAATCTCCCAATCCTGTAGGTTCCTCCTAAATATCAATCCCAGTAAACTTCTCCTCATGAATCATATGAATTTGTTAGATTATCAGCTCTCTTTACCCGAAAACTTTATATATGTCGGGAAGCACTTCCCTCAACAACCCCCTCTGCCTCCATCCCAAATCTCCAAATCCACTTTCTTGTGACTCTAGTGAAAACAGCAAGATTTTTTACTCCAAGTGCACCCTCATTCCTTTGGAGATGTGACAACTCTCCCGCTCACTAAATGGAATTTCTTTATATCCTCCATTGTATTCCATAGGAAGTTCCGCTGAAGTCTTTCCAGCCTTTGCATCCATGATGCCAGACACATGGGGGTGACATAAACACCACCCACATTCACTTCTAACCAAACTAACATTACTCTTGAAAGATACCAAACCAAATGTAAGTATATGAGCGACTAAACATTAATGTCACTTAGTCTGTATCGTCTATATAAAACCTTTACTTCCATCCTATTTTGCATGCCCTAAAATTCCTTGTGAATCTTAGAGCAACTTCATCTCCTTTTTAACACCTTCAATCATCATAATATCTACGTACGATATGGAAAAAATCATATTGGTAGACAATCTTCCCTCATTTTATCCTCTATCTGTGCAACTCACAATTTTTGCAAGATGTGATCATTTCTGATCCCCCCCTTACACTCGACTTATTAATTTTTTCACAGTTCCATTTTTCTTTTTTATTTATACAAGTTCCCTATACAAATATTGATTTATCATAATTTGACTTGTACCTTTAGTTGTACAACTACCTCCTTTATTCAGACATGGAACAACTGTTTAGGGAGTTTAGATGTCACTATTGTTTCCTATAAATGTGTGGAAAATCACCTCATTCCTAATAAATTGGACATCATCTGATTCTGCAATATGTCGCATGCATAAATAGGAAACTATATTGCAAAGATTAGCAAGTTCATGTATCAAGAATGAGTGGATTAACAGGATCTACTAGAGATGTCGAATAGAGCGGGTTGGTCATTTGGGTTGAAAATGGGTTGGATCTCCAGCCCGCCCATATTTTATGTGGGTAAAATACGGTTTGGGTAAAATGGGGTTGGGTAAAGTACTAGTATAACCCATTTTTAGTGACAAGAAATACTAGGTGATTTTTTCCCATCGTTCTATCATTGAATTGGACCCGGGGTATCAAATATCCCGTGGAATTAGTCGAGGTACACACAAGTAGAGCCGGAGACACTACGGTTATCAAAAAAAAAAAAAAACATCTACTCTTGTAATTAGGTGAAAATCTTGCTACAATGAGTTCTCTGTTTCCCCTTATTCTCTGATCAGTTCTTTGCTTTTATTTTATCATATTTTCATGTTCTTTTACATATATTATTTTCATTATTCAAGTATCTAATAATTGGTGTTTCACCTTCAAATTCCAAATTGATTAAAATTAAATACTTCATTGGTTCCTTTTAATGCAATCTAGTGTATGAAGAAATTTGCGATTCCCTTGGATCCTTTTAGTTGTCTCAAGTTATTAAAAATTAATTACTCCTATTATATTTTTATTATTTTTAAAAATCTTGATTGAATTAATTGTTTTTATCATTAGCCTTACTCTAACAAATGTAAAAGAGATCAATATGTTCAAGGAAAAGTTGTGCGTAACTTGAGATAAAATAAATAATAATAATTTAGTAACTAAATAAACAAACTGTACAATTTGTTTTTTTTTAAATTTATCAAAGTACAGTTTAATAACTCCAGTTTAAAAAATAATACAGTTTTCAAATCCATAGTAATCACCTTTTTCCAGGCTCTCAACACATGTACAAGTTAATAAATTTTCATCCTCAAACACGAGGTTTGAAGGCTTTTCCTCAAAGCCAATTATTGAACATAACAAAATGCTGGAAGGGCCATTGCATTGGAACAAGGAATATAATCGGTATGTAAGGACCCTGTGTTTAACCGTATTTAACCATGTTCTTAACGGGTTAAATATGGGTTCAAGCCCATATTTTACCATATAAATATGGGTGGGTTTGAGGTGGGGGGAGGTGGGGGGTTGGACGGGTTAGTAAGTATGGGCTCTTATTCTGTTCAGTTCACAACCAGTGAAACTAAAATTTTTGTACCTTAGCTCTGTTTCAGGAGCAATAAGAAACGATGGATAATGCTGATTGCTTATTTGATTTTTGACATCCTCTACATTAACTTTTCTTTCTCATTCTCGACATTGTACTGTGTATTTCTACCCTTCTTTATAGAAACTTTATTGAGAGTCACATGCCAACTCATACTTATGTGAGGACTCTTATTGATGGACATGTGTAAGAAACGCCTCATTTGTCCAACTTCTCTCCCTAAACTTTTTATCCTTCCACACAGGTCCCCTCATTCTCTATCTTAAACACATCACTTTCTCCTTCTTTAGCCCAAAATCTGTCAGATCGTTGAGTTTTTCTTGAGTTCTGATTGTTTGATTTCTGATGAGAATTTTCAGAAATCAGAAGATTATGGATCTAAATTTTTGCTATCATTGTTTAAGTAAAAAAGAGACGACAATTCTTAGGGGATAAATATGAGTTGACAATGGAAAAAAAGGATATATGGGAAATGGGTTTTAGAGTTTATCTGTGTTGTGGAAGAAACTAGAGTGTAAGCGATTAATCTAACAGACTTCCTTCTCTATCAACTTTGATTCTCCTTTTCTTTTTCATTCAAAATATATTTTCAGTTTTTTATTTAACTATTTGTGGAAGAAACTAAGAGGGTGTTTGGATTGGCTAAACATCTGTTCAAACCAGCTCAAAAGCATTTTTTGGCTTATTTGAGTGTTTGGGTAGATTATAAAGTACTTTTATTGCAAAATAGCCAAAACATGCTAAAGCTATAAGTTGACCTCCCCCAACTTATTGCTTTTTGGCTAAAGCTTCAGGGTTGACCAACTTAATTACAAGTTTATCCCCATCTTCATCTGCTTCACCTACCTCTGGCCATAGACAACAATTATATCGTCATTCCCACAATTGTTTCAGGTCCGATGCTCCATTTTACAACGCTCTCTAAGTAGATGAAAAGTTTATGAAGGGTTTGCGTGCCTTTCTGTAAGCAGGTAGGAAGTAACAGAGAAAGAGGAAAAAATTGTGGTGAGGAGGGACCACTGGTCCAATATCTAGCTATGAAGGTCTACACAAGTATGAAATGACATGTGAGACTCGATTAAAAATTCTCCTTCTACAGCACTCACAGGGTGCCTTTAACATGACTAAGAAAAATATGAACCCCAAGGTTTTGTTTTGGTTCATGAATATAGCTTAGTGGTCACTTATAAATTTAAAGACCTTTTGGATAATCAATCAGAAGAAAAACATATGAATTTTCATTACATATGAAAAAAGGCACTCCGACTACTTTTATCTAGCTTGTTTTTTCTCGGTTCCCTTTTCAGATGAGAAGAAGATCAGGTGTCGTTAATTCACTTTCAAATGATAGTATGACCCTCTATAGAATTGAAAAGTTTTACTAATCTGATAAATGACATGAAAGGCAAGACTCTACTTGTCGCAAAGCTGAAAATTCTTGCATTGTTTGCATACCAACGTTTTCCGGATACCATTAGAATACAGCAATGAGTACACGCATGCTGCAAATGGACCATAATAAAATCTTCCTTCATTGGAGAAATGGTTTCACCAAGCTGTGACAAGTAGAAATTTGTGAGGACACAAAAGAATGAACACATCCAAGGAGATTAACAGTCCAGCTTTCAACACAGGGAACAAAATAATTTTAAAAATAGTCAGAGTGCTTAATAAGAGGGAAGTAGCAAGATGTTCAAGAGGAGTAATATAGAGCAAAATATCAACTAGTTTACACCGTTCAAAAAGCTGCAGCCTGCAAGCCACAAACTATGATATCTTCCAGTGAATATACAACATATACTAACAACAAATCAGTCAACATTCATAGAGGAAGTAAGAGAATGAAGATTAGGAGTAAAATAAAGTGTTTAAAGGCTAAAATTACTTTCTGCATTTGAAGTAGATTCTAAGATGCATTTCCAGAAAGATCAGATTAAAAAAGATGTCTAGAGGCTAAACTTACTTTGTGCATTAGAAGTATATCCTTAGTTGCATTTCCAGAAAGATCAGATTGACAGACCTTTAAGAAGCTCTTTTTGATATGGTCTTCTTCATGGCTCCTTCTTATGATGTTTTCCTTCCATCTTCTTCTTGTTGAAGTTGATAAATCATATCCTGCTGCACCAGGCCAATAGTCTCCATCAAAATATGGCAGGCGAGCTGCAGTGATTTTAGCTTTACATTCGCCCGAGGAGATGAAGAAATGGTCATACAAATTTATTGAGATCAACAACAATCTTTTCCTTCACAGCTTTTAACATTGATAAATACCTGACATATAAGAAAGTGAACCTAGTCAAGAACATACACCCTAAAAGAGCAACATTAACTAGCCATATTAGAAGTTTCATCAAAACAGATACCAAAGGATTTGAGACTGAAGAAACGAATACCCAAGTTTGAGACTGAAAGGAAACATTCTAAAAAATTAACACGTCAAAAAATTATTACGCTCACCACTCTCTGTTTATTAGACTTTGGGGTTTTCTGGATTTCTGGGTGGCAATATAATATATAATCCTCACCCTTCAGTGGAGGACATGCCCATATATAGCAACTTGTGAAACCACGCTTTTTGCAGTATTCTAAATATCCAATCTGGAACATGATCAAAAAGTAAAGAATACTTCTATGAGAATTAATAATACATATAAATTAATCAACAAACAAAAATGATGGCAGAAAAGATCACCAATATTTCATGGTACACAAATGTACGAAGAGCCTCGCCAGACACTGCTTTGATCTCTGGCCTGAAATATTTGACAGAATCTAGATCACGAAGAGATAAGCACGGCGATGTGTGTGTGGTTGGTTGTGCGCGTAGTCCAAATTCCTGAACACATGCCAAAGAGAGCACTTCTACACCCTCAATTTTCTGAAATAACAATAACACCTGAAGGATGCAACTTGTGGTCAGCACTCAAACTCTGATCACCTAATTGCAAGAGAAATGAGCTAAAAAATAACAGACAGAGATCTTAGTGTACAGTTGCACAGAATTTATCTAGCGAAATCTCAACTAGTTGATTGTGGAGTGGTTGATCAATTGATTTATTACATCTATCAAAGAACAATGAAAAGAATTAGTCCACCATTTTATTCCAAGACAACCAAAAAAATTAACCTCCCAAATCAACTTCCAATGACTTAGACTTTACTGGCGTACAGGCTCCCCAAAATAATCTCTTCAGTAAAGAGCTGGAACTATTACAAAGCTCAGGAAATTGGCCAATTCAGGTTAGGGAAAAATGAATGAAATGTGGAGTGAACCGAAACTACTCTTTTCCCTATACAAGGCTCTCATTGAATTGAACACCAGGAACAAAATAAGGCGCATGTTATAGAGATGTCTCTCACACCAATAATTTATCAAAGACAATGTCTCACAAACCAATAATCCGTTCTCTACCAACAGATTAGATCTACTTAAAAGTATGAATATTCGGTATTAACACATTTCAATTTCTTTCCAATCATTGCACCCAAAATATCAATAACAATTATGTGTGATCGCATAGTTTTCAGAGAAACATGTTACAAAAGTGTCTTAAAAATATTTAGAGCAAAAAAATGTGCTTCAATGACTGTTGTGGAAACTAATTGGCAGGGTGAGATGTTTCCTGAACTCATCGAACTAGAAGTATCGCCATAATAAATTTCCAGCCAAACCCCTTGTTGTATCTGAATGTTATACTTTATCCTTGAAAGCATGCATTTATTTAATACAAAAGTACTTTCCATATAAATATAATGATAAATATTTAAAAACAGAGTGAAATATAATTATATTTTGAAGAAAATAACATAAGATCTAATTAATTTAATTAATTATAAAATGTCATAAAATAGTCACATGAGAAAAATATGAAATTGGAAAAAAATCACTCACTAAAAAGGGGGCTCAAAGTAATATTTAAGAAGAATGTGACTATCAGTAGAGACAAGTTTGGCTTGCTTTGGTTTGTTTCAAACACAACAAATCAGCCTTTTATTTTGTTTAATTCTGTGAATATGTTCTTTTCACAACCATACAACTCTCTTTTGCAGTAATCCAAAGAAAGGTCAAAGTGTACCTTTGATTTATACGGGAACTCCAACGGATAGTTCTCTTCTTGAAAGACCTCGAGAAACCTTGATTTCACTTCTAACTTTTTGTCTACTGATGACACAACTCTTACAACAAGCCCTTCGGCACCAGGAACCTGGAAATAAAAAACATATGTAGAAGGTTAACTACACATACAACATAAGTGAACAATTGTCAACAGAACACATATCAATAAACAGAACTTAGAAGAACACCCGAACAAGACATCTTTTTCAAGGAAACAAATTTCTATACTTTATTATAAAAAATTATAAGCAACTGAGAGGGTCCAATCCACAAGCTAATTTATCTCCCAACAGGGGATATGAATGAAAGCTAATATTTGTCCCAGCAGTTAATATTGTCTAGGATGAACACCACATATGAGGTTATCCAAAGCTCTAAAGTAACACATAAAACTGCAAAATCTGAAGACAATATTTTACTTTTAGTTTTGAAAAAAAGGAATACAGTTTTAATGTTTTTATTACTTATAAGTCACTTTTCGTTAGAAGGCTGAAGCTGTTCCATAACCTGGACTTGGGCACCAAGCAACTATTCTGGTCAAAGTAGTGAATGCATCCACCATAAAGACCAGTGTGAGTTTTATGATGTTTAGAAAAAAACAATATTTGTTATAGCATGACTTCTGTCCTCAGAGCTATTTTGGACTGTATTATACTGGGAGGGCACCTCCCTTGATGATGACTATCAATCAAAACTAATATGCCCATTTACCTATCACAACAGTAATTTGGTGGCAACCGATATCAACACAACATTCTCTACATACTTACCACAATGAAACTTTAACATGCTGACCGTAGTGTTCAAAACTCAAGCCAATTGACTTACCTCATCATAACTTTTCCCTTCACGTTCTGCTCTTTCCAGTCTCTCCTTCTTCAAAACCGTAAACAATCGATCCTCAACAGTCACTGAGAACTGTCGAGGCAGATCTTTGCTCCAGAACAGCACTCTGTGGTAAGGGCTTACGCTCACCTCTTTCAACCTCTATAATATAGCAATTGGGACAGGTATATTCAGCTTGCCCACCATCATTCCTCCTACCATTGAACAAGGCACAAATCTGATGTTGCCAAGCTTCACACTTATCACATTGAACCCACTGCACAAAACAGCAACTTTTATTTTAACAAAAACAATAAACTATTCAAAATTCAGAACAATAAAAAGAGAACATTGAGCAGCTGAAAAAAAGTGTAGAGCAGGACTTCAATCAATTGTTAAAAAATGGGATCTTCTAAAGTAAATTCCAAAAAGGAGAGATAAATACCCATTCTTCAGTTTCCTCATCATTTTTCTTTTTCTCCATCCCCTGCATGCTTAGGAATAGTGGTCCCATCAACATTAATGGTGTCTCCACGAGCCTCATTATAGCACGGAATGCAGAAGTAGTGTCGAGTATCACCAGTTCCAATGGTATAATACATTGCATTTCGTTTAATACGAGCACCACAAGGAGTACAATATATAGGCGGAGGTTCGAAATTTAGCTTCTCAACTGCACATAATTGACATGAATTTTCACTCATGGAATGTTCCATTGCTTGATTTTTTTCCGCTTTTGCTTTGCTCTGTCAAGTAAAAGGAAATCAAATTCATTCCTTGAAATGACATCATAAACTAATCAGTAGAATATATACCACAGATACTCATGCACAGCAATATTTCCTACACGTCCTGATGAAAAGTAAAATTAAAGAGGTTTTGATTGTCTTTTGAAGTTTCTAGAGGATGAAAAGAATTATTAAATGTCTTTTTAATATAGTAAGTGTTACATTTCTCATCAACTATAAATGGATACACCCTATAGTCCTTAGATTCCAAAACTTACTCCGAAAGACTATAATTCACTACTAAGATACACATTCTAGATCGCAAAATTACATAAATTAGTTTATCATTGTGTCTTAGCCCAGTATATCAAAACTAGAGCTATAATACTACGTTCGAAGTTGTAGCAATTTCTATACAAAGTTCTACCACTACTTTGAGGATGTATCTTCTTGATAGAAATTCAGCTAGGGGACGATATGTAACAACAACATACCCGGTGTAATCCCACAAAGTGGGGGTTATACATATACAGAGTGACATATATAGGAAAATATTTTTGACTCAACAAGAACAGTAAATACATTTAAGTCATTTCATCTCAGTACAATAACTAGGTACACTGCAAAACCATTAAGAATGAACCATGAACAAATAAACTTACCCAAGTTTAGGAATCATTACAGTTTCTCAAAACATGTATACATTTAGACTTTTAAGCAACCATCATCCTTTTCTAGGGAAGCTCCCCAACACCATGATTTCGACTAATATATATATACATACATATATATATATATAAGTTGCTAAGCTATACTATGAATGCTTGTGAGAGAGTGGTGGAAGCGAGAGGATGAAGAGGAAGGAGAACTTTGTTGGTTTCATGTCGGGGGCGATCGACCATAGAAACCATTCACCTTGTGAGGCTTGTGGGTTTGTATAGAAAAGGAGGAGGGACTTGCATATGGTGTCTGTTTGACCTAGAAAAAAGCATACAACAAAGTTCCAAAGAGTTCTATGGAGATGTGCGGAGGCGAGAGATGTTCCTATTGCTTATATTAGAGTGATCAAGAACATGTATATGGAACCACGACTTCCCGAGGTAAGACGGTGGGGAGGGACTCAGAACACTTACTAGTAATAATGATTTTGCACCAGGGGGACCCCTCTTAGCTTTGTTTTTATTTGTTTTGGTGATGGATGCTGCGACGTGTCATATTTAAGGGAGGTGTCATGCTGCAGATTATTTGCAATGACATATTGCGATTGATGAGGCGGAGCAGAGTTGGCCTTGAGTTTGGAGGTGTGGAGAAAGACCATGGAGTCTAAAGGTTTCAAGTTGAGCGAGGACTAAGGCCAAGGAATACTTGGATTGCAAGTTCAATGATCGATTCCTAAAGCAACGGGGCGTGAGGCTTGATACGAAGTCATCCCGAGGTTAGTAATCCAAGGCAATGGGGAGATTGGCGATAATGTCACACATAGTATGGTAGTGGGATGAAGCGAAGTGGAGGCTTGCATCAGGTGTATTGTATGATAAGTATGTGTTGCTAAGACTTCAAAGATAAAAGTTTCTAAAAGTGGTGGTTAGACCATCTATATTACATGGGCCAGTGTTGGTCAATTAAACTCATGTTCAAAAGATAAAAAGTAGCATAAATGAGAATGTTGAGATGGATGTGAGGGCTCACCGGGAGAGATAAGATTAGGAATGAAGGGATTCGAGACAAGGTGGGTGTGGCCCCCGTGGTAGACAAGATGCGGGAAGGGAGGTTGAGATGGTTAACACGTAAGGCGATGTTAGGTGTGAGGATTGTGTGGTGAAATTTGAAGAGGGAGAGGTAGGCCTAAGAAATCTTGGCTTGGTGATTAGACACGACATGGCGCGACTTACCAAAGGGCCGGGACTCTTGATAGGAGGGGTGTGAAATTAAGGTATCAAGGTAAGCGGAAGCATCTGCTTTCGTCGATTATTAGTTCCATTCTTACGTTTGCTTATTCTTAAATCTCACAGTACTATTTGTTTGTTTCTTCCATTTCATTTATCTTATTATCTTTTCATTGTTATTGCTTGTTATTACTACAAACACTAATCTCATGAACCTAGAACATAATAATTTATGTGCATCACTTCTCATGACTATAGTATATTATCATCATTCACGTGCCTCTTTACAATGTTGTAAATCTTTTTGATATTTTCTTAATAATTATTAGATCGTGAACTAATATTTAGGAGTTACGACTAGGTAATATGATAACTTCCAATTTAAATTTAGAGTGAAATTTTCGCCTTCAAAGTTTGGAAAAACATAAATACTTCCATTTCTTAGATTTTCTTGGTGTATTTACATGTGATTATTTCTTTCAATACTTCATTTCACTAAACAAGGCATTACACTCATAAATAGTAATATAATTTGCTAAATAATTTTTGTTAACATATTTAGTACTTACAGCACAAGATTATTTCTCTGTGTTAATATAATCGATTACTTACTTTTTTCTTGAAAAAAAATAATTTGCTAAACATTATTTAAGAATTTATGCAAAGATGTACTTATCTCTTTAAAGTTATTATGCTTTTTTTAAAAGTCGTCTGAAAAGAAACTACATTAATAATACTTTTAAGTTCTTCTCAGTTATGTGTATAATTAATTAAGATATTTAATTTAAAATATCATATAAAAGTTTTGAAATATTATATAAGAGCACAAAGTTCTTATACGAAATGTTGATCGAATTTTTTACCATTTAAAAGAAGTCCTCATACTTGATAAAATTGTCATTTAATATCTAGGACTTTTAAATTAATTAAATTTTTAATAATTTTAAATTATATGTTTATAATTTTAGTTTTTTAAAATATTTCAAAACAAAGTTTAAAAAAATCGTGTGCCTAGAGTTTTTTTTAGGTTTAGGAGTCTTTTTTTTTTTTTTGGGTTATAGAATTATGTAATAAAAAGTGACAAAGAAAATATTAAAGTAGGAAACTAAATTTCGTGCACCCAGAGGGGAACTTCATTAGGTTTATGAGTCTTCATTCTATACTATAGAAATATAACCAGTCAATTTGATTATAATTTAGTTATTTTAGTGAAAACGAAAATTAGTGAAAGAGAAATACATGGGAAACTAGAAAGAACACACTTTTTGTAAGCTTTGATTTTTATTAATAAGTTAAATAAATGTCTCAAAGTTATGGATTATATTAAAGATTGTTAGTTTAAATATAAATTTTACAATAATCCCTAGGCTACACATGCGAGGCATACTAACACTGGTAATCGTTAAAAAGTAGTTATTACTAAAAGATTTTAAACATCAAGCACCAACTCATTTTACAACACATGATAAACTTGACAGTAAATGTGTATGTCAGACAACTAACAATAGCATTCAAGACAGACCTGGCCAACCCATCGTCTCAGACCAATAATGTGTTCTCGGACTTGCTCTGGGGTGAATAATTCAGTCATTGATACACCTTTTATTGTAGGCTTCCCTGACTTAGATCCACTGCTGCTTTCAGAGGTGTTTGACATATTTTCCTGTTTAGGCTGATGTGTCCTTCTCAGTCTTAACATTTTCCTGTTTCACAAGACAAGCTGCATTACTTGATACAACAGAATCATCATCAGGCTTTCGAATGCAGGCTCATCAGAATTGACCGTTTCGTATGTCAATACTCCCAGGACTGGCTTGCATAGACTTAGCAGGAATTTCCATCATTACGTCATTGGCCTTCAGATTCCATAGCATTGCCATGCTGTTCAACGAAACTGGCATTTGCAGATTGCTGATGAGACTCGCTGCCAGTAACTGGCATAAAACAATTTTCAGTTTCAAGATAAGAGATTGAGAAGATTTGCTCAATCTTCGTGCGCTTGAGAGAAGGCTGTAAATCTTCTGTTTGAACTGGCACAAACTCATGGCAATCAACCTGACATTCACCAGAACCATAGGATGTACAAGTACCATTAGCAGAATTTGGCATATCAGAATTACAGCCAGGACGAGCAACTTTCTGTGTGCCCATTTACAAATTCCTGACAGGAATGCAAACAGGACAGCTTAGATCTCTGCCACCGTCTATAGTGATTAATTAAGACCCTTGTTGCAGGGCAACGAGGATATTGACACTCAAAAGTACTGCATAGTTCCATATGCTTCACAGGTACTGAGCTTTGCCACAATTCTGCTCTGCACATTTCCCTTCAGGAGCAGAACATCACGTGCATGCGTCAAAAACAATAACCACTTCTGCTGATTGAAATACTGTCTTTCACGAGGAAGATTATTAAATCTGCAGATGGAGCTCTTTCAGTTATTGGTGGCAGCTACTCTGTTACCAAAAGGTTGACCGACCGGTGATCTCTCCGTGGATAAATTATTTGGATAAACTCCTCTTTCCTGGAAGTTCTCTCCTGACACAACTCCTCTTGCGCATTTTGCCTATCTGAGAAGCTACCTGGTATTTGACTCCCATCTTGCGACTTGGAATACCATTGACTCTGAAGGCTCTTTGTCTGAATGAACCCCATTAGAGAAAAAGCTGAAGCTTGACTCTACAGAATCAGTACAAATTGTTGTGAATCCATGAGTGATGCATTTGTTCTGAAGGATGAGACACTGAAAAACATATATCGTAATGACTAGACAGAGGAGGGAGCAACTGAGTACCTTTTAGGGTGGTCTAACAATTCCCAGCTGACTTGATTTATGTCGGAGAACTGAAATTGCTCGGCATTGACCCGAGAGTGTTGAGCTTCTGTGTGATTTCCGGTCTCAGACTTTACTTGAATACCAAGATCAGAAGATAACTGAGCTTGAGCAAAAGCATTGCTCCTTGACAAAATTTGGTGCTGCTGATTTTGCAGCTTCTGTTAAGGATGGTTGAACAAGTTGATGTTGCTCCTGGAGCGCTGAGGCGGCTGTTGGCCATGGTGATGCTGATAGGAAGATAAATGGTTATCTCCCAGTGAATGGGGCTGAAAGTTCATCTTCGCTGACTGATCAACTGGCTGAACCTTTATATTTGACATCTAATCAGAGGCAGCCAGGTTTGACTGATTGGTAATCAGAGGAGAGTTTGTTTTGGACATGGACTGTAAGGCTACAGCACCTGGTTTTTGGTTATTCATGACCATTCCCACAGAAGAAACAGGAAGACACAAGTTTCCAGACCCCGAAGTATCTGCATAGGCTGATACCATATCTATCACCTGTCACTAAAAAAAAGAAAAAAAATGGTTCTCATATATTAACTGAAGCTTGAAACAATCAGACTGCAGGAGCAATTTTATCAGTACTTGTTGAGAGTGGGGGCTGCTGCATTAATGGTTGATGTTGTTGATCAAAATGCTGCGTGGCTGCTGGTATATAGCTCTCAGATGCTGAACCATTCACCAAGTGCATGTTGTTTCCAATCATTCCAAGAGCCCCCCCATTCAGAGGACCAGTTGACTGTCCATAGGATCGATTATGAAATCCTGACCTGATTCCACCACCCACGTGGCTGCATAACTGTATGCAGTATACGGCTGTTTTGAGCAGCAACATGCTGCTTTTGTTGCAGAGGCTGTGGGAACTTGTTAGTAAGGAATCAACACTTTGAAAAAAACAAGCAATACTGCTGGGCGAGTCCAAACTCATGGAAGACTGTGCACTGGTGTTTGCTATTCAAATTAGCACCAGCACTGGCATTAAACCCAGGAGTGGGGATCATTTGGCTTGTCATTCTTTGCCCACTCATTGATGGTACCAAATTATTACCGAACTGACCAAGAAATTAGAAGTTGGCTGTTGATATCCATTTGTCAAACACCCTGCAAGGATAAGTATAAAGTAAGATAAATCCTTGGGTAACCAAAAAGAATTATACTATCAGCTGAACTAAAAAGAAAAGCAAATGTACCACTGGAACACATTAGCCATTGGCAGAAGTTTCCAAGCAGCCCGAGCCAGAGTAGAAGCAATGGTACTCCCAGCAGTCATGGAACTGTCAACAGATGATGCTCCAATCAGGGCCGGTCGCACTTTGTCCCATGCCTGGAGTTGGAATCATTGGCTGTAGAGCCAGAAAATTAACTGAGAGAATCGCCAGGATTTACGCCAGATTGTTTCAATCAGAAGGCTGTCAGGCCATGTAACCGGTTCTCCAAAGTTGTTAGATTCAAATACTCCTCCTAACAACATGACAAAGTGCTAAGTCAACAAGCAAAATGAATAGAATATATTTTCATCATAATACTTTCTAGGAGTCTTTTAGCTTTATCGGATATTCTTATGCTAGTAGAGAATATAGAGAACTTCTAGTACTTCCATTTTATTTTGGTTTGTATAATGTTGGCCTGAGATGAATTTAAATAGAACATGGTCAGTAGTATTCATATAGCCGACCCCAACTTGTTTGGGACTGAGGCATTTATTGTCATCGTCTTCTCGTCGTAGCAGAAACATGTAAACAGTACATAAAGAACAAGAACTGAAACTAAACCTTTAGTATAGGCACTTTTAAACAAGCCCTCACTCCAAGCGTTTAACTATATCCTGCCCTTCTTCGGAGGTTTCTCATGGGCTTGCTGCCGCTGCATGAGATACTCATAGCTGAAAACCAGAAATGTTTCAAAACTCTTATCAGTTCTCACCACCATACAACTTATCAGAATTGCAGTAGAATCAATTTCATAAATAGTGGTTAAAAGATTCCAAGTGGGTTTAGAAGAAAGATTATGAACAACACAGACAAGCATCTGTTGGGATAAGCTTAGCAGAGGAAACATGAAATTAATGAACATTTAGGCAGAACTCTTTCCTTGGCACATAGAAAATATCCAGCCACTAAATGAATCGTGGAGTAAAAAGCAAAACCAAATAATGTAAGAAAATAAAAGCTCTTTACTTTGGCACACAGAAAATACCTGCCTACCAAATTATATACTCCTTCGTGTTATCAGCCAATAATTGGGAAAAATGAAAAAAAACTGATCAATGTTGGCCAAGAATTAGGAATAAAATAAATATTCACCAAAAAAGGCAGACCATACCATCAGCACAGTAAACGTCAATTTACATGCATTCTAAAGGGCTAGAATACTCCAGAAATCCATGAATCAACATCGTACATATCCCATGCAAGCAGAAAGCAGATAGCACCCTCTTAAGTAGTTCTTGGTGCCTCAAGTTCTCTCCTTCCCATCCATTCTTTCATTGGTGTATTTAAACAGGAAAGACCATACTCTACCATTTGAAGTTAAAAAAGATTCACCTAGGCGGATCTCACAGCCAACAATCAACTTATAATAAAATTTTTACACTAACCTGAGAGAACAGCTTGCATTGAGGCACCTCTCAAAATGTAAGTCAGAAGAGAGTCGTAGAAGGAGCCACGCAAATGAATAAGTATCATATCAGTCAAACAATCAACGATGCCTCCTATGTATTCCACTTTACTCGGTCTGGCTCATTCAAATAATAAATAAATTGTCTTAAAGGGTTTTTCCTAAATCTGAAAAGTTCTCTAAGTATAACCTATCAAAAAAAGGTTCTCTAAGTGCCATAGTCCGACTAAATGTCAAATACCGAAGAATCAACATGTATTGTCACTATCGAGAGGCAATACATGGAAAGGACTTCACATGATCAAATGAACAAGGACTAGAAATTATGTTGAGAGAAAAAATGTCTACAATGCAGATACGACGGTTTATAGAACTAAGTTATTCTCATGTGACCTCCTGTCATATTCTACAGTAAAACAACATTTTGTTCCAAAGGTGAAGGAAAGCTAGTTATAAGATATGGCTCATCAACTTTGATAAATTAGTCGTCATGGTGTTAATAAGTTAGTCACTGATGATTACTTCCAGTTCATCTACACCATCCAACTCACACACCTCTCCCTGCCAAAAGCAACAAATAATGGAAGGAAAGACACCTTGGAGACATTTTAATGGATGCAAAGAACATACTTTCTTACATCTTATTTGATATAAAAAATCGAGCTTTCGAGAACTCAGGCTCCATATTTGGCATATTACTATGGACAACCGGATTTTGCATCTGCATAGAGAAAGGATTTCCACTCTGCTGGGGTAGCCCAGGCAGAGAAGTGCCACACGATTTGGAACCTGCCCTGAGATCTGCCCTGACATATGCTGCAAATTCATTTTTATCTTCTATCCTTCCAAAAAACATGCACTTCATAGCACAGACTATAAGCATTCCATCAAATAAATGAGAATCCGCACTTTGCTTGAAGCAGCATTCATATATTCATCAACCATTTAGCCGTGAAATAGTTTAAGGATCTGTAGTACTGCAGTCAAAAACAATACCAGAAAAATAAATTAAAGAGTGGTTTGCCTGATTGGTCATTGCACATAAAAGCACATGGCCGTAACAAGACAAAACCAGAAAACACTGGAGCCACGATGAAACTATATCAGTAGTCAATTACTATCAGAAAGGAGCTTGCTAATTAAACACAATCAATGTGAAAAATCCTTAAGAAGAAAGGAACAAAGGCTGTTGAAATTAAATGATACAGGAAAAGAATGACACTAGCGACAAATATTGAATCCCACCAAATACATTAAAAACCTGGTGGTTTTGCTCCTCCAATTCAGTCATAAAAGAAACATATAAATCATAAAAACAAAGTACATTCTTTTCAGATTACACTTGCATTTTCGGACTCATGGTTCAAGAAAATACACTCATCTATTCCTGAAGCTAATATTACAATCCCCGGAGAATCTACTTGCCTGAGTTCCTAAAGTTTCCAGCTTGACCTCAGACAGACACTAAAAAGAAAAGAACAAGGGAACAAGCTCCACCAACTAAAGACATGTTAAACCATTTTATTTTTATATGTTAACCAATTTTCAAGGCGAAGAAATTAACAAATTACATTCTTTTCTGATTACACTGCATTTTCGAGCTCACTAATCAACAAATACCTCTCTATTTGAAGCTAGTACTACAATCCCTGACTTGATTGGGTTCCTAACATTTCCAGCTTGACCTCAACCATACCCCAAAAAGAAAAGAACAAGAGAGCAAGCTCCACCAACTAAAGATATGTCAAACCATTTTAGTTTTATATGTTAACCAATTTTTAAAAGAAAAAATACCTGAACAGACATAAGGGCGAGTTTTTCAGTAGAGGTACCAAAAGCTAATTTTTTTCCAGCTAAAATCAGCTTTTGTTTGAATACAGAAACAAACAACTACAATATGAGCATAAATCCAACTCAAACACATATTGGTAGCGTTTTTAATTACATTAGGACAATCAAGGTATTGAATCTTCGAACTTCATAAAATATTACCAAACATTAGCAAGAATTCACCTTAGATTTCTAAACGTTCGATTGCAGCCGCCTCTGGGCCGGAGGAGAGAGAATAAAATTAGTCAAAATTGACGAGCCTAGGAGATCGACGGTGATGGGAGATGCGGTGGCGGCGGCGGTGGCGGGGCGGTGGTAGGCTGGCCGTTGTTACGATGAGGAAGGCGGTGATTGGCAGATGGCAAGAACCAAGGAGACTTGAGAATCGGGAGACGATAGAGTCAAAGGGTGGAATTGGAAAGCTTTGGGTACGGAAGACTCGTATATATCAGGGGCAGAAGAGTAATTTGACTCGTGTCATTTTTCTTTTTCTCTTTTTATTTAATTTTCTTAAGTTATATTTATTATTAAGAAAAGATTGCAATTACTCCATCTTAGATGGCATTTGAGGTGTGAAATTGGTACCAGAAGATATTTTGTATGAAAATATTAATACTCCAAAAATAATTTTTTTTTTTTTTTTTTTTTTTGGTGAGGTGTAATTTAGGTAAATATTATTATCTCATGATTAGATACACTTAGTATTTGATTCCAATATTAATTTGAGACATGATTCTAACTTTGATCTCGAGATCGACCTCAAGACTCAACTTTGGCGTACATTCAATTTCTTCTACGATAAGTTTCAAATCCAAGCTTAATCCTGCATATTTCTCTCTCACTCTACCACCACTTCCATCATGAGATGTAATAAGGAAGGTACATAAATATCTCCTAATATAGTAGTATGAACAATCAATATTCCTACGAGTTTTTCTCCTCTCATTATTAAGTTTGAATAAATTTTCTCTGAAAAAATGAATACAAATTTTTATTGCTACTTAGTATTTGCAATAGGTTTGGAAAAATATCTAAGAATATCAAATTTAGATATTTTCATTGAAAACAAATAAGTATATAGTGATAGATGAGAGATTCCAAAATATGACACGTTTTTAAAATGAAGGCAAGATGCACGACTAAATAGATGTTTCTATTTGGAGTTAGATCTCCATAAATAAAGAAACATGAAATTTTTCAATATATCTAATCAAACTTTTCGACGAATATCCTTGAAAAATGTATGAAAGTGATAGTTACGTGAGTCTACTAAGCAAATATAAGCAGGTTCCTAACCTTGTCCCACGATTAAAAAATAAAAATAAAGAATATAGATGGATTTACCTTGGCTTTGTTCTTCGAGTAAAATCGCATTTTCCTTCTAATAGAATTTTCAACTTCACTAATAAGCGGCGATATTCATATTACAACCTATTGCTTAAGAATTAAGTTGTCTTAATCTCTTTCAGCTACAATCGCTCCATTGTAAGCCTTTACAATAATTCTATTACAAAGGCAGAGACACGGCTAACTCCAGCGCAACCATAAGTGGTTCAAGACAGAAACAAAGTCATCTCTTGGAAACTTCTCAAAAGAGGGTAGATTTACAATGTTAGAGCAAAGACAAAGACCCAACAACCTAGAACATGAACCTTGACTCGTTATTGAACGGAGTCCTTTAGAATTATTATTATCTCTTATATGAAAAGTCGAAGGATTTGCGGATGTGACGAGAGGACGATAATATTTTTCTTACGCAAACTAAGTTTTGTATCTTGCCATATTGACATAAATGGCGGGCAGAGAAGAGATGAGCTCTTGGACGAGTTGACCTATCGGCCGTGGAGTTTCTTTCTACTTCTAATTCATCGAGATTATCAACTAACACATCTTTCTCTTTTGTGAGATCATGATATGCATCACGTAATACATCGGCAAGAGCCTCGGCTCCTTTTAAGAATAAGATTTGAGATTTAACACAATATCGAAAAATTTACCTCTTTATCATTCTCATCATTTGACTTGTACGAGTGCAAATATGGACTCGTAATTTGAGGGTCCAACATTAAAGCCAACATAGATGTATCTTCTTGATCATCTTCATCCTCGAGATTCACTAGTTGATATCTAGAGCGGCCAGTCTTGTTTCCGCGATCATGCGGTAGCCATCTCTCCTTTTAACCTGCATCTGTAGCTTGGTTTCTTTTGAGTCTTTTCTCAAGTGTTGTTTATGTAATGGTCTTGCTTGTGAAGAGGCACTCTTTGATGAAGTGTCTAAGTTTCCTACATTTGCGATACTTGATCATTCTGCAGATATCCTTTGTCTTGCCCTTTTGAGAGAACGAGTCACTCTTTATCACTAATTTTGGAATTTTCGTGTGAGATAGGTCATGTCAGTTGTTCTCAATTGATAGCCTTTTGGACAAACTTCTAAAATTAGCTAATTTTGAGAAGTGCTTTTTTCAAAGAAATCTTATTAATGAAATCTTACGGTGAGAAGCAATTGTGTTTGGCCAATAAATTTAAAAACACTTTTGACGGCGGTTAGTGTTTGGCCAAACTTTTGAAAATTGCTTCTAAGTGTATTTTTTTCTCAAAAGTGTTTTCAAATAAGTATACGGGAGGAAGATACTTTTGCATTACGAAAAACGATTTACGCTACTTTCATCCCAAAAACAACGCTTTCATAAAAACTTGGTCGTATACTCTTTTAAATAAGCACTTTTAGGAGGAAAAAAAGCATCTTTTGATCTCTCAAAAAGTTTGGCCAAATAATTTATGAGTCATTCTTGGCGGGTTTAAGAACTAGACTTTTCTCCTTCTTAGACTCATCACTCAATTTTTAGATCTTATTTAACTTTCTTCAACTTATAGGTCTTGAGATTTCCAATCAACTTTCGTCTATGGTGAGTTTTTCTAGATCCTTTAACTTAGATAGCATTACTTTGCTTTTCAAGGAACCCGGAGTAACACTGCTTTAGATAATCTTGGGACAAGTTTGTTTGTCTTGATAGCTTCACCCAGACAGTGAAGCTCATTGATTATAGCCCACGATGGTGACCTAAGTATCTACGTCACGTATGAGTTTGCCTTACCAGCAGCCAGCATCTCTATTGCAGACCATTCCATGGCATTCCACACTCGTGAGTGGTTGTGAGCTTCTCGAGATCTCGCTTTGCTACTCACGTGCGGGTCCGATTGGCCTAAATCGAGTCCTATTCCACAATAGTAAGAAACACTTTCTTTGGGTACTTTCTCCAATCTCTTTTGTTTGTATCGTTATATTCTTTTCTTGTCTTTGAAATAGTTCTAGTATCATCTTCTTCTGTTGTTTTCACGGGGACAAAAGGGCCATCGCGAGATGATATCTATAACAGGGGTATTGACCATAATGAAGTCATGCATTCTTATCTTTACCACCCATAATACTTTAGTTTGAATCTAGGTGGTCTTCTAGTAGATTGTCCTTCTTCTAGGTTTTGTGGGGCATCCATTTGAGTAGATTATTTGTAAGTGTTAACCTTTTAGAAAGAGCCCACTTTGATGTCAAATTGATAGTTCGTGAGTCCACCAAACAATATAGAGAACTAGGTTCCTAACTAGGTTCCATAGTTGAAACACTAAGGAAAGAATATAAAATATTTACGTGGAAATCTCTTTGCTCGAGTAAAACTACGATATACCATAGTAGGATTTTTCAACTTAAAACAATAATCCAAGCTATGTTTAGATTGCAACTTAGGAATTAAACTCTTAATTTTTTCCTCTTTACAATCACTCCATTGTAGGCTCTTTGCAATAACTCTATTACAAAGATATACCTGACTATCTGCCAAACCACAAGAGGATCAGTGAAACAAAGGCACCCTGCGGAAGCTTCTCGAAAAAGAAGCAGGTTCCTGATAAAGAGAGAAAAAGACAAAGTCTCAACAACTTAGAGCATAAGACATAACTGGTTATTAGGAACAGATTCTTGAGTTATTTAACTTTATCTGAAAGGTCAAATGCTGCCGGGATCATCAAGGAGAAGGGGACGATATTTTTAATCCCACACCAAAAACCCCAGTTTGCATCACCATATTCAATATATATGGGAGGATGATGAGGAGAGATGGCTCTTGGGCCAGTTGGATAAAGTGGGATGTGATAGTTGCAGTTGTAGTGGCAGTACAACTTTTTTAAGCGCCAGTTTGAAGCTTCGAGAATAAGAAACACCGGGTCCTTAGGCGACATATCGTTCACCAGCCAGAGATTTTCAAATCACAAAAACAAGACATAGTAGCATGCATGCTTCATCGGAAAAGAAAATAACAAATTTTTACATTTGTTTCCAAATAAGTTTATTGCATACAATCGTCAAAATAGACTTGGTGCGCGAGCCCAACTTGAGTGAGGTTAGGCTTAGATTTCTTTAGCCCATTTTTTGAAAAAAGCCTTTTGATACCAAGTTCGAAAGTGTAAAAACTAGAGAAAAAAAAAAATCAATATCTTTATAGTAATTGTTTTAGTTACGCACTCCTTGATGACTATAAATTGTATGTTGTTTGTTATTTTTGTGAGCGGAGGAAATGAACTAATTTGTATTAGTAAAGGATCAAAGAATAGAAAATGCAAGGAGGATCGTGGCGCAATCGTTAGCGTTGTAGCCAAAAATTTTATTAAAATTTAAAAAATAAAAAATAACGACAAATTCAAAGAAGATTGACATCTCATATATCTTCAAAAGTAATTTTAGTCACATATAAATAAAATAACTTTTTACAAAAAAAAATTGAATAAACCCCTCAATCATACACAGTTGCAGCACTCCCCAACTTGATATACCAATAAAGTTCTTGCATATTATTCCCTAAGAAATCTTGAATATTAATTTTTTCAAATACTAATAAGCATTATGTTTTTCAAACTTCGAATTCAATATACACTCTAATAATTAGTGTTTATAGATTTGGGTGTTCTTTTAGTTGTTGCCTTCAATAACACTTAATACAACAAATATTCATAAATAACATCTTACGAAAAGCATTCTTCAAGTATGATGTCAAAATGGTTGACACTTATGTCTATTATTTTTAGTGATTTTGTTATAGTTTACCAATGCATTCCTAGATTAAAATAATATTGAGAAGACAAATTCACTTTCATCACAAGAACTGGCCGTCTTAAGCTGCCCCGATATATTTGCTTCTTTGGAAGTACCTACGTCCATTGATAGCAGTGGGCCCAAATAATTCAATCGGGGTATTATGAGAAAGTTGGCATTAAACGGTATTCCTTTATTCGTCACTTGGACTTGTTTCTTCGTTCTATTTTTTTATGAGTTGGTGTTCTATAAGATCAACATAAAACTCATTAGATATTAGACATCCAGTGAGTATCATATTGAATCTCTATATAATTTTCTTCTCTTTCGCTTTGGCTAATATGAATTCTTTGTGGTACTAGCAGGTTTATCGAGAAAATTCGCATCATAATAGGACCTTCCCAAAAAATAGCTTCAAATAGTTGGTTATATACCCCCTTTAGCTATACGATTGTGCGATTTTTGAACATTTGAGTCGAGTTTCCTCGATAAATTCTCCAATCCAAGTCATAAAGTACTTTCGAGTTCAACTTTTAAAAATTATTTATTATATCTTTTCATTGACAACTAAATCGGTTCTGAAAAATATGTCGCACAAATCAATTTTAAACTCACCATTTATTATAATAAATTTAAAAAGATAATTATTTGACGATAAATACAAAAAAAAAAAAAAAAAAAAAAAAAACCTTTAGAATAATGATAAGAATCACCTTTCAAAATCCTCGCCCCAAATGAGTGAAGAACCATTTTCATTCATTTCATGATACCTTTTCAAACTACTCGAGTTTCATTTTCCATAAGGGATCGTTTGATACGACGGAAAAAAAGTTTAATTTGTATAAATTTGTCTATCCCCTTTTTACTCTAAATTATTCAAACAGGCAATTCAAATTCTAGGAAAAATTCATTAGAGTTTGAACTAACAAACATCATTGAAATTTCAATTTAAAAAATCATAAATTTCCATTTTTAATTGAAATATTATTTTTTAAAATTTTTTTACGTTGAAAATAATTAAATATTGAATAATTTTAACTAATAATTTAAAATTCACACAAGCATAGAGAGAGAAAGAGAATGATTTATTGGAAAATTCATAGTCTCCCACTAATTATATTCATACAAAACCCACTAAATTAATCTGCCGGATTTTCCATCAAAGAATCACCTTAAATGTAGACTTAGTCCAAGAAAGCAACTATTATTTATTAAACTATTTTGTTTTTAGTATTTCAAATCTATGATTTAAATATTATGAATTAGTTCAAGTTTTATCGCAATATATTCAATTTGTGTGATTAAATGTCTTTATAAAGTAAATGTTTGTCTGGAAATTTTATAGGTATTCTGATGAGGTGTTGTTATATATGTATGCGGCGTTTGTGTTTAGATGCCGTTTGCTTGTTATTAAAAAAAAAGCTTACGCAAATATCTAGTTTTAATGATTTTATGTAACAAAAGAAGGAATGTATTTGTTAATACATTTTAATTAAAAAAAAAAAAAAGAATGAGTATGAATGTAAAAAAACAAAGTCTTTCGCCATTGAAGTTAAGATGCATGCTGGTGAATCTTATTTTAATATAATGTTTTCCTTTTAGATATTCGTACTTAAAATTTACCATGAGCATGATATTAATGATGATTATCATAAATATTTTAATATCTATTTACACATAGTATATTTCTTATAGGAATATTATTGCAGATATTGGGAATAACTATTATAGAGGGTAATTTTACTAGGAAATGTCTTGTTATAATGAAGCAAATTTGCTTTTATAAGTGGAATATAATCTTTGTTATAGAAGTAAAATATAGCATGAAAAATTAATTACGAAAAAAAATCAAATTATTATAATAAAAATGATGTTATAACGGATGATTGTTATTAAAGTTTCAATGTATGTAGTTATTTAGTGATTTTATATTAGAATAAATCTGCAAGTCATTGACTGCATTCATTTATATTCTTAAGGTAAGTTTAAGTTATATAAACTAAATTATGTAACAATTATTTTTACATTATTAATATAATTTTAATTTATTATTTATCATTTATTATTTGCAATTACTTTTAGGTAATCTAATTATATAAAAACAGCCAAGTCAAATGCTCACATTATATTAGCAAGTGACCCAAAATAATAATACTAATAATGATAATGGTATTAGGCAACCAACTTAAAGATAGATAATATGATTATCATATATTATATTAAAATAATAAATAGTAATCTTGTCATATACCTATATATCTAGACTTGGTAAAAATAAAAAAATCTAGTATTAAAAGAAATTTTACCTAACGTTTGCTTAAAAAAAAATAATTATCAAATTCATTGCTAAATAATTCATAGGTAATATATTTTTATTGATCGTTAATTTATTACAAATAAAGTTAATTATAGATATAAAAATTATCTGTCGCTAATTTACTAATTTAAATGCTGAGTGAATTTTTAATATTAAAACTTATTCACTGATGCAAATAAATTTTAAAATATTTTGAAGTCTTTTTTTAAATTAATTTGATTGAACGTGTACGTCACATATATGTTGAAAAAAAATGTGACTGATTCTTTTGACATAGTTAAATAAAGATTTGAGACTAATTCAAAATTGTAACTCTTCTTAATTGAGTTTTGCATACCTTTCCCTTTTATTTTTAGTTTTACTTTATTTATGTCATATTACTGATATCGGGTTGTTTTCGACATTCATTCGTTAAAGAAGGTATTATATTATATAGACAGAAAAGTATTATAATACTTTTTGATTTTTATATCTACATTTTTATATTTTAACTCTTCCTGCATCTTATTTGGATTGTTGTTAACTATTGTATTGCATCATATTATTACGATATATTATGAATTATATGTAACAATCATCTTATTGGTTTGATCATCGAAGACGAATGTAACGTAAAAATTATGAATTTCAACGGAAGGTAAATTTATGTGTAAAATTTATTAAAGTTATAATAAATAATAGATATGAACTCATAATTTTAAAATATAATGAGTTCAATTCTAAAATTTTAAAAGATTGAACCTATACATTTTAAAATTTGAATGCCTTATGTTGATCAACGTGTTGGGCCGTATTGGTATATAGAGTGTTGGTATTTGAAGAATGTACATCTTCAAAAGATGAATTGGCAGCGAAAGTAAGAATGCTCATATAGATGTGTGGGCAATAGAAAGTATCTGAGAGAGATAAAATGCAAAGGAACGAATTATATAGGATAAGGTAGGAGTAACCGTGGAGGAAACGAGAAGATGATAGAACTAAGATGGAGTGGATACACGAGATGAGATCTTGTGCGAATACACGCAGTAGGAGTGTGTGAGAGGTTATTTATATCTGTAAAATCTTAGGAGAGGTAGAGATATGTAAAGAAAAAATTGGAATATTTAGATAAGAGGCAACACATCTTCCACTTTATCGAGAATATAACTTTAGATAGGAATACGTGGAGATCGGTGATTAGAGGATAGAAGAGTATTAGGTAGTTGGCTTGTTATTACACTTTTATGTGGGAGAATGGATAATCGGTCTCCTCTTAAAATATTTAGTAATATCGATTAATGATCACCCGTGAGTAATCTTATTATTCAATTTTCACTACTACATAATTGCTTCATTTGCTCCGTGTATTTTGTTATTGTAACGATGTTATTTTCCTTTCAAGTTTGCTTTAGCTATAGTTTTTTTGAATGAAGAGTCTATCGAAATAACCGCTTTTTATGTCGTAAAAATAGCGATAAGATACACACTGTCACTACCATAAAAGGATTTCACATATAATAAAATTACACGAATATATTATTGTTGTCCATTTTACCACTAGTGACGTAATACTACGGTCATCTAAATGTTATGAAATATTTATTTTTTTCTTAAATTTTGTCCCACTCGAATATGTTCACGTAAGATAGAGATGGAGAGTACTAATTTTATTGATTCTTTTTTTGTCTAATTATTTAATATACGAAATTCACTTCTTGTAACTAATATTAATTTACATTTTGAAAGATTATTTTAAGAAAAACTTTATTAGTATAATTTTTTTGTTTTTTAAATATTAAATTCGAGAATTCTAATTAGGGGCAAAATATATCCTTCTTCTTGACTTCATCCAAGTAAACCCCACTATTAAGTCATACATTTTTTCCATTTCGTTACCATTTGTAAATGTAAAGTTCATTTGTCTACTAAATAGTATCTCCCTCTTAACCTCTTCACGTTTTTTTGTAGCACTTTCAGTATTTGCCATTCCGAAATCTCTTTTTTTCCCCTCTCTCTCTCTCTCTCTCCCTTCAATGGAGAAAATGGATTCTATCAATTTATCCAAAACAGAGGAAGTAGAAGCGGAAGAAGAAGATATAATTTCAGACGAAAATGGTAACGAAAAAGGAAATCGCATTGAAAAAGGAAAATCCAATAACGTTTCAAAAGGTCACGTGAAGGAATTTCAAATCCGTTGACGGTAATATTTGAAATCGATATTCACGCAGAGAACGGCGGAGAAAGAGGAGCGGAGATATAAATTCAGCTGCATCTGAAATCATCGATACTTCAGTTAAAGAAAACGGCAACGTATTAGGTGTAATCAAGCCACATAACTTGTTGCCGCAGCCGGAGAGCACCTGCCGGGTAGCGGTTATCGTCTCTCCAGGTGAACTGAACCGGTCTCAATCCATGCCAGAGAGCTTCGACATGCCGGCGATCGGGAAATTCTTTCGCGAGAAGAGCAACAGCTTATCGTCGGCCATCACGAAGCGGTTGTCGTCGATGGGGATCAGTTCGACGACGAAAGTGATGACAATCCAGATCGCCGCACGTGACGGAGTTCGACCTCTCCGGACTGAAAGTGATCGTGAACTTAAAACCTCCGGTGAGGAAGCTGTCGGAAGAGTGAGTTTTCTCGAGATCCAATTGCAGGGATTGCACCGCCGTGAGGTCGTTTCTGCGCAAGAAAAACCCTACAGCTACGTGGAAATTAACGTCGATGTGTATCCTCAGAGAGAGAAGGAATTGATTGAGGCGGAGATTGCAAATGTGCCGCAGATATTTCTGAACGAAGCTGTTAGGCGGATTAGTCGCGTTGAACTCGCTACGCAATAGCGGGATGTTGGAGAAGAAATTGGCAGAAATGTTGGCCGGAAAATGCCCGGAGGATGCACCGGCGCCACCTGTTTACGGTTTCGACGACGACGACGACTGAGCGCAACGATGAAATGGTAGAAGTTGTGAAAGTATTGAGGCAAAAGCTCCCAATACAGGACAGAATCATGAGGATGAAAATACTAAAAAATTGCTTCTCAGGTAGCGAGCTTGTGGAGATTTTGATCCACCACTTGGACTGCGGCAGAAAAAAGGTGCGCTTCATCGACATTATTACCGAATTAAATTAGAGCAGCTTAATTCAATATTTTAAAAATTAAATTTAAATATTTTAAAAAATTATTCAGAAATTATTACATACGATAATTCTTCTGTCTGTAAAAATTACTTCATAAAATATCGGTAAACTAATAACAAATAATACATATTTTGTTATGAAGGTGAGCACCTAACATTTACAACTAGTTGTGTTATTTTTCTAATAATGTTACCCAGAGACGCAAGCATGAAAGATGAACACTAGTTTTTGCATTTAGATTTTTGAAAAAGTCCGATTCTCTATTCCAGTCGTAATTAACATGATAGAGTTGACACTTGATCAGATTCTACATAATGTTTTAAGATTTTGAGCATTTTGGGAACCCTAATATTGTGCAGGCACTAACGTAAATTGGTATTCACCTTATTATATAGTAATGTTATATATGATATCATAATATTATAAGTATATTTTAAAAGTGTTGGTCACTTAGCCCAAAAATAATAAGATGGTACGGTGTGCAAGGGTCAACTCAGCTAATTTCTATGTATTGAATATAATTTCTTTTTTTTTTTTTTTGGTTTGAAATATAATTTAAAGTTTGGGTTAACACCTGCACACAAAAAAAAAAAAGAATTTCTATAATCAGAAACAATAAATTATTTTTAAAGTTATAGTCTCTAAATGTAGTTGTGCTTGTGCAGTGGTGCCAAAACAATGTTTGAGATAGAATACATCCTTTTAGTAAAGTGTCAATAGATTTAAAAAGATGAATAACTTACAACTACACATAAATTGAAATTCAATAAATAGTCAATTTGATTTTGAGCACTTTCTTTATAACTATACTTCTTCATAAGTTTACATAATGACGACAAATTGATTTAATTTCCGCGAATAAAATTAAAGAGAAAAATAGTGTCTTGATATATATAGTGCTTTGCCTTTTTTTGTAAAGATAAAAAATTATTTTCCATAAATACTTTTATATACTTTGAATACAGTGTTACGTGAGATATTTTCTCCATGCAGCTTTATAATTTTATAGATTTACTTTTATAAAATAAATTAATCCATATTTGAATTAAGGCTTAATATGAATATAATATGAACTCAAATTTAAAACTTTTTTTGGTTAATAATAAAAGGTCATGACTTTACACAAAGGCACAAACTTTGGTGGTTATTTTAAATCAAGTTTTTACAGCAGATGAGACCATAGTGATCAGTTGTACTAGTGATGTTTAAAGTAATTACCATCATGCTTCACAGGCTTTGTTACAGTCAATCGAATAAGTCGGGCAAGTTTCTGCCGAAACACACGTCTGCCTTAGGAAACCCGCGTTTAGAACTAAGAAAAGGTCCGTTAACCCATGGTCTTCTCCCGTCAATCTCGTGCTGATAATGAGTATGTACCACATTTTGAAATTAGTTGCAAATCAATTGGCTTGAAAATTATGTTCATTTAATTAATTAATTAATGAAGTCATTTAATACAATCAACCATAACCAAGAGTTAGCTATAACAAATCATTACGCTATGTATTCGTGGGATGACTATGCCTAAACATTACTAGCTCGTAGAACCATTATCATACCGACCTCACCATCTCAAGAGCATGGTGGTATAAGGTTGTTAATTCTGTTATACAATTTTAAAAAAATCATATCCTAAAAATTAGTTATTAAATAAAAATAACTTAAAATATGTAAGCTCCACGTCAATTATTCATTTTAATTGAATATAAAACTCTAAGTCCTTTTTATATAATTATTGTAACAGTCATTTTGTTTCTTGGGTCAATTTGATAAGTTATTTGGAAGTGGACACTTATGCATTAACCTTCGCCTCGTCATGATTATAGATGCTTGAATTGGTATTTTCTCCCACGTGTTGAAGGTTTGTACCATAAACATTTCTTAGAAAAAATAAATATCCCCTTGGAATCATTATGTTCTTTAATTCAAATTCAATCTATTATTTTTTTCACCTAATTCAATCAATTCACTAGGGTCGGAGATAACGTTTTTCGTCCTTTCCTTTTCTTTCTTCTTTTCCATGAAAAAAGTAGTAAGGCTTTACTTTTCCAAAGAAAAAAGTGACAAACTTTCCCTTGGAATTTTCTTCCTTGTGTCCAAATACAGGACTAGTTTTCATAACAAAGAGTTTTAAGTTTTGAAAACATGTTACTTTCAAACGTTTTTAGTTCTTAATAGCTTGCATAAATGGACATTTTCCAAGCGACCAATAGTGGCGACGGCCTAACGGGTAACAATGAAGATAGAATCATATGAAACTGGGTTAAATTCTAATGATGCAAAAAGTGAAATACTGAGTTATTCTTCCCGTTATTCTTAGTGAGGAATAGCAGATACATTCTTTTGACACTTAAGTATGACCTAAAGGGTTGAAGATGAGCGAAATATAGATGACTAGAGTTCAAATTCTAATAGTGCTAAAAGGAATTTTGCAGGGTTATCTCTTCCCATTGTCTAAGCAGGAGGTAGCTCAGTGGTTTAGTAGAGTGCGCACAATCATTACTGTAAACAATGAACTGGATGTTTTCTTATGGCATTTCTTCGTGCTCACTTTTCTTTGCTAAACTAAATGGTCTTCATGATCTCGGTAGAGTAACTTTCTGGTAAGCAGTGGTTCAGTTAGAGTCTTGAGTGATTGGTCCAGATATATCATTATTAAAAATGAATGAAAGTTTCTCTGGCATTTCTTGTACTCATTTTCTGCTTCAAGTTCAGCAGTTGTCCCTCCATCTTCAGTAGAGTAAGTAGAGTAGCTTTCTGGTGGATAAATTGGGATTGACTGGATTTCTGATTGTCAGTGGAACTGATTCTGGAGTTTTAGCATCTCGTAGGCACGGCCAGAATCAAGTCTACCACGAGTTACTCATTATCTTCAATTTATTGAAAGAAAAAGAAGGAGTAGCACAATCTTGCTCTTTCATGTTTCTTTTTACAAAACATGTAGGATTATTCCAGGTTCACTCATAACATAATGTAAAAATAAGTATAACAATGTGGAGACTGGAGGCGTAATACAAAGCGAATTTTAAAAAGCTTTATCATTGGTGAAAGTGTGCATGCCAACACTACCACTGTTTTGCAATGAGAAGTGTGCAGAACTCCGTTGATTTTTAGAATCATTAACATCTTTATCTATGATCTGGCATGGACTTATATGTTGAAGCCTTAACTATTTGATATCTAACACAGGCTGTGGAAATTGGGGAAGAACCTGGCGAGAAAGGCATTTTATTCACCATGTCTTTGGGTAAGAACTTGAAAAGGATTTTAGAACTGCTGTGCATCAGTGTAGATTTGATTCTATTGACAACTTCTTTTACACTACTGCTTACGTGCAGAGAAAATGAATTTGAAGATGGAAAACACTTCTATAGATTCCTTGAACATGAGCCTTTTCATACTTGTCTATAATTTTCGAGGATCCACAAATGACAATGAACCCAAGGATGCTGCTATGTTAGGCCAAAGGCTTGGCAAAATAATGTCTGCCTTACTTGAGTCTTACGCCTCTGATGATCGGCATCATCTTGATTATATAGGCATCAGCAACAACGAAAAATTCGGAGGTACCTACTTTGTATCATTTTTTTGTTAGAAACTGTTAAGTGATATTTACTATTTGAGCTTGTAGCTTTGAAAAATTCTGTAGTAACTTCAACTTTGCAGCTCATTTGCTATTTGGTTTTACTATTTTCTGTCAGCAAACATGTAGCAGACGATGCATTTTCAATTGCTATTCTTTTCTTCCCTTTCTTCGTAATCCTAGAAAAGACTTTCAGCTAAGTTGCCAACTATTGCCTTTATCCTTCAAATAATCCTTTGGTTGAATAGAGAACGCGTCTCACTTTTGATGTCCACAGTTTTGATAAAGAGACTTTTGACCTTCCTATTGAACTTTTCAATGTTCGTTTTCGTTAAGTCCTTTGCTTTACTTCTCTCTATAGTAATTGTTATAGAATTCCTAGAAAGATTTTCCAAGAACCTATTTATAAATTAAAACAGCTACTTTGACAAGAGCTAAGTGTGGTCACATCATTCAGTATAGGGAAATTAAAGTGTTTCCTTAGAAATGCATTTTCTGATCTAAATTTCCAAAGGGAGCAAAATTCCTTTGTTGTTCATCTTCTTATGAGTGGAAAGCTTTCAAAGACTCACCAAAGCAGTCTTCTTATTTCCTATTCAAGATTGTGGATCTGAAGTAGTCCAGACTCCAGAATGAATCTCTTTTAAGTTCTGTGTGACACAGTATATAGATGAATCAATAATTATAAAGTAAATTATACTATAGGAGCTAAACCTCTTCTACGGCTTAGTCCAATATGTTTAGCTTAGAAAAATTTCATGAAGAAGTTTGGGTGGTAAGAAGCATGATCAGAATAAGTTCTGGTTACTTCAGTTAATGAAGGATGTGGCTTTGCGACTGAATAATGTTTTGAAAGAGGGCGATCACTCTAAGTCTTCTTATATGTGGAAAGTAATTTGCTTTAGTTGCCAGAGGTAAAGAAGATATATTAATGTAGAACAAAGCACTATCTATGATGACTAATTAATGAAGAACAAAATGCTACATAGTATCCACTATGTACTAAAATATAATGTTTCTAGAATAGCAGCTTTACATACAACTCCATATGATTTTGTTTCCAGTTAGTGGCCATATTTATGACACTTGACAATGACTATATGGAGTTGAGCTTCTAGCCGTTCGTTCAATAATTTGTCATATTTCCAATCCGACCAGATTTTGTAGAATATAAGAGAAGGGCTGATCCAAGCAGCCATATTTCAATTTCAACTTTTTAAGTATTGTGAAAACAAGTTTATTTCAATGCTCCATGTGAAGATCTTAATACAAAATAGAATTGCAGTACTTCTTAGCCAGGCTCTTATTTGGAATATCTTAGTACCAAATATAGTGTAAATGACATTAGCTTGCTGCATATAACTAAAGAGATCTGAATGCAGCATCAGTAAAATTCAAGCAAAGAGGCTGCAATGGATGCAAAAGTATCATACCAGAAAAGAGGTGGAAAGAACAATGTCTAATCACACCCACAGTACCAGAGATATACCTAGGTGCCTTAGCTTCAAATATTTCCTCCCACACCATGAACAATGAGATGGACTCTCAGCCTAATGGAGAACTTCCCTAAAGATGCTTAATCTACTTGCCTGAATAGATGAAAGCTCAAAGCCGCGTATGACCCTATGCAGTAAAAATGGGAACTTTGAACTTAAAGTATATAAGACCCTCCTTATTACTAAATTTCATGCAGATCCACAATTCCTCCATCCCGAAGATAGTTCCTTAGTGAATCTTGTATTAGAAGAATGTTACCAGCAAGACCCCTAATTTTAAGAGCTTACTGGTTCAAAGTCAGAGGAGGTGAATTCATCTGCTATAATATCTTAGTCATTTCTTCCAAAACGTTGTTATTAAGTGAATTTTGTACCTTCCATACAACCTTATTAGTCAGGTTTACATCATGCTGAAAATCAACTCCTAATTCATTCAAAGTTAATCAACTCCCTTGACATCCAGAAAGCTAGTCCCTCTCAATGTATCCGACCAGAAAGAAAAGCTAATCTGCCTCTTTTCTTAGTAGGTTTTAAAGAATGTTTCTGATTATTAAAAACAAACCAAGACCTTTATACAACATGGTTGGTTTGTATGATATCTAAATTTTCTGTTGTCTTATAGAAGTTTCAGATATACAAAATTTGGTTCAGGATCTCCACCAGGGTGAACATCCTAACACTTTCAGCAGATGAAGCTAGCCTTCTTTCTGAATTTGCATAATGCTATGGCCATTCATGCTGTGATCAGGGTTGGTATCCTGGGGCCATATTCGATAGAAGATCGTTCTTCTCTGACTTCCAGTACATAGTAGGTGGTTATTCTTATTCCCTATCAGCATTAAAAGATGGCATACTTAGAAGCAACTTCGAAGAGAGCTCCTTTTTCGCTGATGAGACCCTTCCCAAGCGGAGACAGCGTCTGGGAGGTAAATAACCCTCCATTGTTTCTTATTTTGCTATAACATTTGTTCCAACTGTTCAATAGAATACTTTTTTTTATTAAAATGTATTCTGTTTCTGTCACTTGAGACTTTGATGGAAACCGTGGAGTCAATTTGATCATTTTGCTCAATATTTCTCTATATTCATTTTCTGCACTTTACTTTACTGACAATTTATATTAGACAATTTAGTCAATGTTTTCAATGCTTAAAATTTAGTAGCTCAAGTTACAGCCTGCTGTCAGTTTAAGTAGGCATTTGAATGATATTTAAAATGGGAAAAAGAGTTGTTAATGTTGAATTTAAAAGAAAACTGTCAGAGTTCATTATGCTGGGACATGAACTGCACTAGAAAAAAAAAATGTGGAAGTTGAAGATTTGTGAGTGAAAACCAGTACTGCAATATTTCACTTGAAACTCTGTTGTGAATAAGCTAGACAGGCCGGATCTAGTTGAAGTATTTGGGTCTGGAAAAGATTTATGCAAGAGTCAAGGTTGATACGACCCAGCAAAATATTATTGGAGTATTTTTGGGATCCAGGTTGATGGACTATGAACAAGCTAATAGGAAATATAGTTTCTACATAACTAGTTCTCCCTTCCTATGTCTGCCCCTCATCCCCCAACTAAATTTCTGTATCAATATTATCTTTCTAGTTATCAATACAATCAATCATTCTATTTCTATTACTCTAGTGATTTGGAGAAGTGTTTACTACGTGATGTTCTTTCATTGTTCTTAACTACTGAGGTTTAGGAACTTCATACTGTTTTACTCTCCCTCTCCCTCGGGACCCCAATGGAAAATCTTAAATGTCCAATCATATAAACCAGAGATGTGTTAAAATCCACATTGTTTTCTAATTTGTATCAACATACTTCCCATGTGCAGATGGCTTTTCAGAAAAGTTAATCCGTTAATCCATTTGGACTGTGCAATGCAACAAGATCAAGTCCAGCAGTAAGATTTTTCACACCTCAAAGCATCGAGTCCGAACTAAGATATGCTGCAAGAGAGTATTTCCAGAGGGATGATGCAATGCAAGTTGATTTGGCCAAGAGAACTGTCTACCTTAATCGAATGATCAAATGGTAAAGTTCTTTTGATAATTTTGTTTTTCATCCCTAAGATTATTTAAGACAAAAATACATGCTCTTCTAACCATAAACATTGGGTGCCTGGTAATTACTCCTTCATCATAACATGGAATTAGTGGATTCGAGCCTAAGAATCAAACCCTCAACCACACACGCCTTGTTCCCATTCCTAAAGGTCTTATGTATCCCACATATTCACTTTGCAGGTACAATGCTGATTTTGGACAGGAAAAGGAAATATTGAATTGGATTACAGGTTACTTAGATGCAACAAAAGCAGGTCTTTTGACACATCTTATGGGTGATGGAGGACCTGTTAATATTGTTTATTCAAGTTTTGATTGGTCTCTAAATGCTTGACCAAACTGTTTGCAGCTACTATAGGGAATTCTAGGTCGATCACTTCATTTCTTCTTTTCTTATCCACCCCACCTCCCACCCCCACCCCACCCCACCCACTCTTTGTTTTAGTATTAGTCTCTCAATATCTCACAAAAAATAGGGCATTGTTGATTGATTGTCCACATCATAGGATAGTTGAAAATTTGTGTATAGCAACAGCTTGTTAATGGATTGCCTGTTTTGAAGGATTTGCTTTTTTCAACCACTAATATAATAATAGGCAAAGGGGTGGGGTGGGAGGTGAAGGTGGGAGTCAAAGCTTTCTTAGCAAAGAAATGGTTCCAGCTCCCTCTGAAAACACAAAAGCAAGCTAACAGCTTTTGTTGGGGTTAGGATAGTGCGAAGGCTGGAGATTGATTGTTGATTTCGCCGAGTGATTATGAAGATGTTGGTGCAAGGTGTTCTTAGGAAAGGTCTTGAAGGATGCCCGGTCTCGAGGTGGTTTTTCTTTGGCCGGACCTCAATCACTTTAGATCACTCCGGGGATGATCCTTCCACGTTTTCCCGGGCTGTAATAAACATTTCATTCATTGTCAATCTCATCGGTGTGTATTTTTACTATTCCCGATTCGTCCATACAAAATTGTCGAGAAATAGGAAAATTATAAGAATAGGTTATGTAACGCTGATTGCACTAGAAAAAAGAAATAAAATGTTTCGATCATCACGTAAGCAAATATTAAGTAAATAACATGGAGAGATCGAGCATTTTGTATAAACAAATCTTCCCGAACGGTATCACGTATAGGCCATGATCCAAATGGTCCTTCAAGTGTCCAAAATACAAAACCTTCGTCTTCTCAAAATTTGGATCGGCGAGGCATAAAACTTTGAGATACGGGCGTAAGTTTTATGGATCGCGAGGCATATATCTCATATATTTTTAATAATTCTGCAAATAAATTCAAATTAATTATATTAATTATTATGTTATTATGAATTTTTACGTTTTTTAAATTTTAAAATTATTTGAGAAAGATAACAACAAAAAATGATAATGGCCGAGATAATCTACAAAATAAAATCATCATCTACTTCATCATAGATCTTCTATAGTTCTTCGCTCTGTTAATATTTCTACGTTGATTATTGTTTATATATGTTTCAAGAAGGATAAGGATAAATAATGTAAGAGCCATATAAAAATGTAGATAAAGTTTACCGGGGAGGCGTAAGGCCCCATGAAATCTACATCACCATCGCTTTTGAGCATAATTATAAAAAGAACTATTTATAACGTCATTTTCTCTGAGAGTTGTTTTATTATATATATATAAAAAAATTAAAAAAATTAAAAAAATTAAAAAAATTAAAAAAATTAAAAAAATTAAAAAAATTAAAAAAATTAAAAAAATTAAAAAAATTAAAAATATTTTTAAAATAATAAAATAAAATTTAACTTTTGAAACTTACTTTTTTGCGCGGGACTTACGCCCCAAATTCCCAGAAGCTTACGTTTTATGAATCTCGCCTTTATTTAAAGCCCCAATACATTTTTGGTACGCCTGCCAGGACTCGCCCTAAAATACCTTTAAAAACACTTATTTAGATAAGAGTAGCAATTTGAGCGATCATTTACGTGAAATAAGAATAATCACGGGATAAAATATGAAACCTTTCTGTATATTTGATTTGAGAAATTAGCTAATTTGAGATTATTTTTACTCACCATATATATATTAAAACAATGAAATTCCATTTCATATAAAAATACGAGAAATAAAATAATCTCTGAGAAATATCTCAATGACTTATCCCATTTTACGTGCCAAACAAAAAATTCTAAAATTTCTTGACTCCATAATTTTTCATTATCATAACTTAAAAATCCCCTCCTTCCCAAAAACATTAGTAGTAGAATAACAACAAAATCATTTCCTCTTATCTTGGGAAACGTCGCTGCGCATTCGCTCTGGCAATGGTATCTCTCTATACACCCGAGTTTGAAATACAAATGAAATCATAAAATATTTACTTAACATAAAGTGAAGTACGAAAAACACACATAAAATATCACGATTTTTGCGTTTCACATTTAAGTACATCATCAACTAATTATCAAAACATTCAGATTTCAATTATCGGTTGTTACGTTTTCCTACAAATATTATCATTGATTTAAGTAGGAAAAGGGAACAATAGATAGTTGGTATTCGATAAACATTTGGTGATAATTCGGTAGAGCTACATGCGCCCGGATAGTTTAGGTATGAAACTCGAAAAATTAAAATATCTTAGGTGTATCTTTCACCCTAATATATGTCATAAATAGAGTAATTATTGTTAAATTGAACACCTCAATTATAAGTATTATTGTATATATATATATATATATATATATATATAATTAATTTTAATTAAATTACATGTTTTTTTTGTTTTTTTAAAAATTAATGTTTAAAAGTTTTATCTTTTCTAAGTTTGGAAAACAAACATTGGGTTTATAAGAAAAAATCAAAAAAATATAGTCAAACTTTTTCTTTTTTTTATTTTTCTAAAAGAAAAAAAGAAAAAGAAAAACTACAAGTCAAATATTCAAATATAAAATCTCTTTTCTGGTAAAAAACGTGTAAATTTAATGATCCAAAAACTATAAATTCTCTAAACCACTAATTTTGACTAAGAATTCTTGAATTTATTTGATGGCAAAAGCTTACCTTCTTGGTTTACAACAACGTAATAAATAATTTAACTGTTATTTTTAATTCTTTTCCTTAATGAAAAAAAAAACTATTTTGGATGATTATTATTTCTTCGTTTCAAAATAAGTGATATTTTGATTTTTGAATTTTATTTTAAAATAAACGGTGTTTTACATAATCAAGAAGACATTAGTGATGTTCTTCTAATTTTTACCTTATTTAAGTGGAGAGAGTTTTTATATAATCAATAAAATATTAAAGAGTTACATTTTTCAAGATATTTATTCGGGATAAGTAGATAAATTACATTTTTAAATACAGAATAAGGAGTTTTCTTAAAGGGGTGTGCTCGAAACAGAAACACCACTTATTTTAAAAGCTTGAGGAAATATCGATTATGTTGTTTGTATTATGTTAGTAGTTTAAGTAATAATATATGTTTAATTAATATTTAAATTTTTATTGTTCTTATCATTAAATTCATTGTTATGAGCGAAAAGTCTCATTTTATTTGACAATCGATCTAGTGTGGTCGCGTTTTTATCTTCTTTTTCCTTCATTTTGTCTTTACTTATTATATAATAGTCTTATTTTATTCTTTACCCTACCTTTTCATAATAGCTAGCTCTACCTAATGCTCTATTTTTGTTGCAAGTTTGTTTGTTGAAGTGCGGCGTCATGCAACGGCGAAAATAATGTGATGCATCGAAGCGTTGTATTCGTCAAAATAATACAGGTATAATACAATATGTCACGATACATTATGAAATGATGCGTTACAACCATCTAAACAAATGTAAAAAATTATAAGGTATAATTTACTAAAATCACCTCTATTTTAATAAAGGTAGGCTATTTTTTCCTCTTAAATATTGTGCATACTTCTTTAATATTAAGGGTATGGTGGAAATCTATTATCCAATTTAGTGTTAATTTGACATGAATTATTTTGGGATATTGTTTGAACTAAAGCAGCAGGTTAAAATGAAAAGATGAAGTATATAGTTGTAGGAACGGCGCTAGTTAGGAGCGCATGGACATTCAAGCTCCTTTGTCCAAAAAAATGAACTATATATACAAAGGTTAAAATTACTTCTTAGGTATATCATAGATATAAAATCCGACATTAGCTTGTTCATACGTATATTACGATTTTGAGATAAATGCTTGGTAAAACTTATTTCTATTATTATGTAGTTGCATATAAAAAGCTTTTATCTTTTAACTATAATTAATTAGCTTATATATTTTTTACCTTATTCATTATTTAATTATAATATATTGATAAATTCATATTATTGAAAATAATTGAGTTCAAATAAATATTTATCATTTATTTGTGTAGAGTAATTCAATTTTTGATTTTAGAAATAAAGGTTATATTTTCAAATGTTTGATGAAAAATATTTTATATTTATAAGTGTTTATGTTTTATTTGCTTATCCTTACCTTACCTATAGTTGTCACTTGTAAAACTAAAAGAGTTCAACTAATGAGCAACATAATTCAACCAAGTTGACCTAATAAAATGAATTTTTTTTAAAGCGTGACGGATGAAAAATACATATAAAGTATTGTGATTTTTATGTTTTATATTTAAATTATTAGGTGTTTAATTTTTCTATAGAAGATTATCATCAATTACTTACCTAAACACACCTAAATTATCCCACTTCTCTTTTTTACTTGAACAATAGAATTGTGCAAATTAGCGATTAAACCAATAATCGAGCAGATATTAGATTATTGAATTAATAGTTCGAATTATTGATCTCTTTGTTGATTATCGATTTACTTGTCTCTAGTTATTGGGTTGTGGATTCGGTTATCGGTTTGATCACTTCTTTTAGCAGGGTGGCAGATAACATTGAATAATTTATTATTATAATTTTAGTTTTTAGTATATAAAGTATTCTAGCAAGAAGATGAATTGGGTGTCAATGACAAGTGAAGGTGATGCTATTCAAGTCTAAATTAAAATTGTTTCAACTTTTTAGTGAGGCCCAGTTATATGCTCTTTCTCTTTTCACCAATTTTTTCCTGGCTAAACATACTTATGAAAAAATCGGGCAGGTGCTTAGTTAACAGATAACCTTCAAAAATCGAACCGACAGATTGATACGCAGCACAATGTTTTAAGCGATGGTGATATTTTAAACTGGAAAAAGAACAATTGATAGTTGAGGTGTGTTCGATAAAAATTTGATGATAGTTAGTAGGAAACTCACACATCCGATAGTTTAGGTATGAAACTCAAAAAATAGAATATTTTTAGATGTGTTTTTCATCTTTCACTCTTTTTCGGAGACCAAGCACGTTTAGCCAAGCGCTCAAAATATGTTTATTTTAAAAAATATTTTTGTTAAATATACTTTTAGGAAAAATGGGTTTTGAATAGTAGTAGTATGTAATTAGCTAATTAATTTGAAAAACACTTTTAGTGGTCTGTGGACAATGACATCTTGACAAAATTTTTAAAAATACTTCACGAAAAATAGTTTATGCTATTATTAAAAAACTCTTACTTTTTCCTAAAAGCTTGGCCTAACACCTCAATTATTTAAAATAAGCATATTTTTATTTTTTCAAAAGAAAACATTTTAAATATATAAATCTTTCGTATGTCTTTTAAATATTTTGTGCCTGTTGCCCAATTTATACGACGGTACATGAATTTAGAGAGTTAAACAAATTATTCTTTAACCATAATTCTTTTGAAATGCCTTTTAAAAATATTTTTAATTTTTTTAATTTTTTTAATTTTTTTAATTTTTTTAATTTTTTTATCTTTTTTGATTTTTTTAATATTTTTAATTATTTAATTTTAATGGGTTATATTAATATATAATTCAAAATTTAAAAATTTAACTTTGACGAAAAATATCGCGTAAACTAAAATAGAAGGAGTGATAGATATATATATGAAGTTTTAAAATAAATAAATATATACCTAGTCTTAGGTAAGACTTCAAAAATCAATTTAATACTTAAAACCTGGAAAAATTTAAACTTAATTAGTACTATCAATTTTATTTTTTAAATTTATGATTTTTTTAATATTTTTAAATTCCTTTTTAATTATGTTTATTTAAGTTAAAAAAAATTATTGGACTTTTGACTAAATTGTAGGACCCAAACAACAATTTTTTTTTAATTTCTTCTTTTCATTATTCTGTTTCCCATTAGTAATTTTTGACTTTAATATGAAAAAAAAAAAAAAAACTAATATTTTTCTCTTATTTTATATACCTATCTTTGTCACTTGAACCCCAAAAAGAGGGGGATAGAAGACAATTTTGTCTTTCAAATGGAATTTTATCTTCAAGAGGCATTCACATGAGCTTGACCAATAGGAAAAATGAAGCCAGAAAAAAAGAAGAAGAAAGTTGGCTCCCCCACCCCCCACCCCCACCCCCCCCTCCTAGATTTGGTAAAAATCCCGAACCTGTTCAAGGTGAACAGGAGGGGATTTTATGTTCATCATAAGTAATTAGTTTTCTGATTGATGTCAGGTTATGATATTCTCTTTTTATTTGATATGAAAGTGATAATGTGAGCGCGCACACATAGAAGACTTTACTTCATGTTAACGTTCAACGAGAGGATTTCGTAGTCATCATAAATTAATTAGTTTTTCTTGTATTTACAGTAGAAATAGATTTTGTGCAGTAAATTATTAAATTTGTGTTATAAACGTGATTTTATTTCATTTTCCACCGAACTTGTTCAGCGAAATGCATAGTGGGAAACGGTTCCCATTGAAATAGTGGAGATTTGCATAATTTTTGCATGTGAAAACACTATTTTTTTTCTTTTATCGAAGGAGAAAATTCAGCTTTAACATTTTCGGTGGAAAATCGGTGGGAAAATAATAATTTTTAGTAGTGAATGGATGTAAACTTGTGATATTCTCTTTTTCTTTATTTGATTTGAAAGCGATTATGTAAATGACTACACATAAACACTTACTTCGTATTAGTCTTGAAGAAGAGGGATTTCATATTCAATCATAGAATTAATTAGTTTTACGATTATTTGCCAACTTACGATATTTCCTTTTCTTTTATTTGATTTGAAAGCAATAATGCGGCGAGCTCCACCCAGCATGGGGACCGTATGAAGTTGGATAAAGGTCGGAATTGCCCTTAGAACTATACGAAATGACAGACTTTGCCCTCTGTTAAATGTTTGTGCCCTTAAAATAAATTTAATAAATTGACGCAAGACACACGTGCAACACACACACACTAAACGAAATGACAAGACTATGCTATTCTCACAAAATACTGATAAAAGATCGTTTTTAAAATAAGTTGATTTTGATAGCTTGTCCGGATAAAGTTGTTGGACATATTCGGGCCAATTTGGTAAAGGCGGATACACATTTACAGTCCCAACTCTTGCTGAAAGGCAAAAGTTATGTCATTTCGTATAGTTAAAAGACATTTTCAACCTTTAACCTACAAAGGCGGGTGTAGCAATCAAGGTCCTACAACTAATTACTTGAACAAGAGGATAAAATCAAGAATACTTGCATGTTACATGCTATTTATCTTTTTTTGGTTATGTGGAACAACAACAACACCAACAAAAGTCCGGTGTAATTCCACGTAAGTGGGCTACGAAAAGAGGGGCGGTGTGTACGTAGTCTTACCCTTATCTTGTTATGTGGAAATAACATACACAAACTAAAGAGAAGAAACAACCATTGAATTCAGAAAGAGAGTACAAAAGAGAATAAACTGATGTTATCCATCTATTATTAAGATAAGTCTGGCCAAAATTCACAATGTTATTTGTACATGTTTGAGAAGAAACATATATTCTTCAATTCCAGGAAGATACAAATAGGGATAAGATACAAATATTTACACCAGAATACATATACTATATGTGCAGGACATCCATGAAAATATAAGTTATACTCCTTGAAAAAATGAGTTGCAAAAAGGTGTATCGTCATACAGAACGAGAAATCTTCCTCTAAAACACATGAACTGGATTGGTGTGTTTATGTTGTCGGTAAGAAGAAACTAACTGCTGCGAAGAAGGTCTTATTTTAGGGGAGATTACGTGCAAACAAAGGCAAGCGATTTCAAGGACCAATAACATTTCTTCCGCGTGTTGCTTGTCATATATCAGAGGATCAAAGACTTCAGTTTCCCTCTTTTGTTTCTTCATTTGGATCACCCAAGAGATTAAATCTCGGCTTGCTCTAGGCTTGCATGGATCCATTGGTCTTTGCATGTAATGAGCTCAAAACGACATGAAGCTATACACGTCCCCTTTATAGGTAGCTACAGAAGCTTGACCGTATTCAGGAGGTATATATCCTAATGTTCCAACAACATCAGTGGTCACATGAGTGTGGGTAAGGCAGAACAGCCTTGCTAGACCAAAATCTGCCAAATGAGCTTCAAAATTTTCGTCAAGAAGGATGTTACTTGACTTGATATCTCGGTGCAAGATATGAGGCTCACATGCTTGGTGCAAGTAGGCGAGTCCTCTTGCTGCCCCTTGAGCAATCTGAAGCCTCAGTCCAAATCCAACAAAGCAGGTCGTCGACTTTCTCATGCAGCCAATAATCCGACTTCCATTCTCATGTAGGAATAAATTAGAAGCCGGTCAGTTCCTGTACTTGCAATATCCTAGTAGATGAACAAGATTTGGATGCTGAGCTCTTGAGCGATTCAACTTCAGCTTGAAATTCTCGTTCCATCTGCCCGTAGTCACCTGAAAGCCGCTTGATGGCAACTTTCCTGCCATCACGAAGGATGGCCTTGTAGACCAAGCCAAAGCCCCCACATCCAACAATATTTGATTGATCAAAATTGTTAGTACCGTCAAAAAGGTCATCAAGACACATCTCTTTATTGTTCTCCTTGTTATGGAAAAATATCACCAGACTTGAGCCTAAGTCTTCCAGTTCCTTGCTAGCAGCATCCAGCTCCCTTTTCCTGATCAGCTACTTTTCGACTGCTCACTTATGGGGTAATCAAGTACATGAGAGCAAGAAGAAGAAAAGCCGTTCCAAGACCAATGCCAATACCCATGCCAATGACAGTTCCTTTTCGCCTCTTTCCTTTGGCAACCGAATCACGAGGAACTTGGCTGGCATTTTGACAGAAGTACCATGTTCACCGCAGAGTCCTGGGTTGCCCTCGAAGCTTGGCGTTGGAAATGTTGGGAACTGGCCTCCAGTAGGAACTTCCCGAGCTTATTATAAGCGACACTGAACTTGAAAGAAAGCTGCATTGGACTAAAGAGGAGGTATGTTGCCAATCAGACTGTGGGACAGATCCAAAAATCTCTAAGCTCGCCATACCAGACAGGCTACTTGGTATTGTCCCTGATAAGTTGTTGCTTTTTAGATCCAAAACATGTAACCTTTTCAGATTCCCAAATTCCGGTAAAATTGCTCCAGTGAGAAAGTTGTTACCTAGTTCCAGTGTTGGAGGGAAGCTAAAAATCTGATTATACTGCAACCCTCTACCGCTGACATTTCTTTTCAAGAAGAAGGGAAAATCTGGCGATGGCTCATTCATCCCGATACGGCCAGTGATTAGGCTCTTCAATCCAGTAATTTCTTTTGGAATCTCCCCCGTAAGCAATTGTTGGATAAATCCAGATAGAATAGAAACTGGAAATCTCCAATCCAGGGTGGAAGAGTTCCAGTCAAACGGTTCATGACCAGTCCAAGCAGTTGCAGTTTTGAGCTACTTCTCAACCACAAGGGGGAACAAGTCCAGTGAGCCTGCAATTGGCGAATAATGAGAGCTTTCAGAGCTCACTAAAATTACGACTAGAATCGGTAGGCAACTCTTCATCCCAAAAATTCAGAGTAAGGACCAAGTAGTCAAGGTCTTGCAGTGCTGTAAAATTCTAAGAGCAGCATCAATGTTATGCCTGTTGTTCGAGACTAGAAAGGGATGAAAGGCTGTGGAAATTCTTGAAGCTTTCTGGAATTTGTCCAGTGAAATAGTTTCTAGCCAGATTGATAGTTTGCAGCCTTGGACAGTTAGGAAGATTCTCAGGAACTGACCCATGGAACCTGTTTGTAGCCAGATCAAGAGAAACAAGACCTTCATTGCTGAACAATTAAGCTCCAATGGTACCCCTAAAAAATTATTTCTCAAACTAAGAGAACTAACAGTCCCAGAATTTCAATGAAGTTGGTATTTTACCAAAGAACCTATTTGAATGAGAGCTGACAAATATATTGATTCCTAATCTATAAAACACATCTGGGATATCTCCTGAAAATCCATTTGAACAAATATCCAAATGGACCAAGTTAGAAAGATTACCAATCTTGCTGCTAAGCTGCCCCGAGAATCGATTCTCTTGTAGAGACAACACAGCCAATCTTGGTAGCTCAAACAGTTCATCAGGTAAACTACCAGAAGATTTGAATTTGAGCAAAGATGCTCCAATGAACCACAATTACCAATTCTTGCTGGAAGACTGCCATTAAAATAATTGACCCCCATCTTAAAAACAGAAACTCTAGTTGAATTTTCACAGATATCACCCACAGGAATTGGCCCCTCAAAGGAATTATCAGATATGTTAAAAATTTGGAGTAAAGGCAAGTTTATGCTATCAGGAAACAAGCCAGAGAAATCATTGTTGCTCAAGTCTAATACTTCCAATTTAGGCAAATGCAACAGTGTAAAAGGGACAGGGCCTTTGAGGAAATTGTGAGAGAGATTAAGGGTTCTTAGCTGGTCCAAATTGCCTAAAGATTCAGAAAGTTTCCCATTTAGCCTTCTTTTCCCAAGCTCCAATTTCACCACCCTCCCAGAATTGCAAGTGACACCCACCAAATTACAGCAATTTGTTAAAGATTCCTAATATCAGAAATCAACAACTGCCTCCAAACTCTTCACAAAATCCTCCAGAGCTTTCAAATCTTTTGGATTACATGTCAAGTTCTGGGGATTTTGAGATTGAAACACTAATAATAAATCCCAAGAAACAAAAAAGATCACACCAAGTTGCAACATACCCACATCTTCTTAAAACTCCAAAGAACAAAACATGGACTCCTTACATATTGATGAAACTACACAATTTTTACACCAAGATTGCTCATTTCTCTCAGCATCAAGCTTCAAGATCAAAGAAAACACCACAAAAGTACCAATGGACAAGAAACAAGAAAAGAGATTCTTCTAAAAGTGATGAATGAAGGAAAACAAGAAAAAAATCAAACCTTTAAACCAAAAATGGAGCTTGAGGTAGAGAAACAAGGGTATTTCTTGTGTTTGTTTGTAAATTTTGCTTTATTTGAGTTCAAACTCAACTCTCTCTTTGCTGGTCCAAATAGGGCTGCTGTTCTTTGCTATTCCATTATATCCCAGTTGGGAACTTTACACATTCAGACAGAGAGAGAGAGAGAGAGAGCTGTTAAGAGTTTCAAATAATTGTTGCAATTATTTTTTAACAACAGGAGTATATTAGTAGTGAGAATTGGGGTGGAGTTCCAATTATAATTAATAATTAATATTAATTTTTTTAATTTTTTTAATTTTTTTAATTTTTTTAATTTTTTTAATTTTTTTAGAAATTACACAAATATGAAATTTTCGTTTTTAAAATTTTTTAAGTTAACGGCCAAATATGTCCCGAATTTTCATTTTCGCAAGTTTTATATCTTAATTATCGAGTTGTTGTTTTTCATTTCGTATTTATGTAGTAAAACATACCTAGTTGAATACGTGATGGTATTCGAGATAAAAAAAAAAAATAATTAACTGTCGGCTTCAAATATTTTAATACATAAATGATAATAGTTCAAATATAAAAAAGAAAAAATTAAAAAAACAAAAAAAACATGTAATTTAATTAAAATTAAAAATTAATTTTAATGTGTTGAAATGGAAAAATGTTTTAGAGGATCAAGTCTTTTAAACTAAAAATGGTCAACATAATGTTGGCAAAATAGTCAAATTTGTGCATATATTATTTATTATATCATTAGACTTTTGATCTAATGTTATTCACATCCTTAAGAAAAGGTGTTTGTTTTTGTTATTTAACTTGTGATAAAATTCTAATATGAAAGCAAAATTAATAAGAAATTGAGAAATAAATATTAGAATTTTTTTTTTCAATAAATTTAAAGTTGAAATTGAATTGAAATTGAATTGATAATTGAGGTTTTTTTATTTATTTTAAATATTTGCTAATAATAAAGGCTACAATTATATTTAAAAAAAATTATCCAAAAATATAACGAAAAATAATAATCAAATAATTTCAAGTGGTACAGTGGACAATATACAAAGAGAGATGCGGCGGAGTGAATTATATTCTTTCATGCTTTAGTTATAAATTTCGGTCGACAAGTATGAAAAATTTTTATATTTAAATTTTTCATATAGCATAAACCTAAATTAAAATTTCAAAACGAAATAGAATATGTAAATTAAAAAATAAGAACAGAAATAAGAAAATAACTAGTAAGAAGTCAAAGGAGTTCGGGTAAGAAGTCCAACTCGACTCTAGGCCTTCCCTCTTTGGCCCTAATATTACACGTTTCAGTTGGGTGCGATAGTTATTTTGCATCCCATTTTCAACTATTTACACTTTTTTTTTAATAACCGATACGATATTGAGAATTTATTGATCGATTAATATAAATAAATATCGCCTAAGATTTACAGAAATAAAAATATTCTTTTTTTCTTTGGAATTTTTTTATAAACAGATTTCTGTCGAATTCCCATCGCATTTCACGAATTTATTGTGAAAGAAAAAAAGTCGTTATCTTATAACGGATAGACCGGTTGCTTACGCCACTTTTGTCGTTATCGAAGAGGTCTTGGTGAAAAAATCTTAAGATAAAGTTGCTAAAATAAAGGGGATGAGAGTGATAATAAATTTTTATTTATAATTTTTTTTGAATAATCATATAATATTTAGAATTCAACGATATGAACCGCATGTAGATTCACGTCACATTGTGCTTATTGAATTATTTATCGGAGATTTCTTCATTCATTCCGCCACATCGCTTAATGGTGATATAATCCTTATCTATTTTTTTCCCAATAAGCATATGATACTCAGAACTCACGATTCGACTAATGCATATTCGGATTGCATAGTGCCTTTTAATTAAAGGAGGAATTCTCCCTATCAGGAGTTTCGATCTACCCCATCGGACACCTTGATTGTAATTCCTACTTATACTTTTTAATAATTATCGATATGTAGAACTCATTAGTTCGGTTAATATAAAATTCATTTCGCGCATGATTTATTAAAAGAAAAATGCTCTTTTCAAAGAATTTTTTCATTCACCTCGTTAAACCTCTTGATGGTAATTTTTTTTTAAAAAAGAATTATATGACATTCACAATCTATTGACTCGACTAATTCAGATACAATCACATAGAATCCATTACAATCTTTTGCAGGTAAAGAATTGTGCTTCAATTAGGTTGATTTCCTAGATTTTATAAGCAACTTCCTTCGTTTTAATTTACTAGTCTTATTTTTTTTAAAAAAAATTTATATTAAATTAAAATTAGATAAAAATAAATTAAAAACGGAGAAAATATATATTTTTATTAGAACTTTTCAAATGATGTCAATACGCCTAAAACATTCTAGATGCTTTATTAAAAAATGTTGACAAAGTAAGAGGTTGGTAATCAGACTTTTAGTTGATTTCTAGTTCCCAAAACCAACTACCGTTGATTCTAGAATTGATATATACATACATATTACATATATATATATAATATGTTCGGTACGAAAAAATATATTTTTAATTTTTATATTAAAATTGGTTAAATTTTTTTAAATGAAAAATGATTTTCCTAATGGAGATAGGAAAAGCAAATTTCACATTGATTGTTCATTGAAGCGGGCTATTTTTCTCGAAAAATTACATGTTTAGCTAGGTCAAAATTTTAGTTTTATATATATATAAACTATATGTTGATTCTCCTTATTTTCTACGTGGGTCTCCTTTTTATTTATTTTTGTTTATTATATTGTAACCTTCCTTAGCAAAATTTCTGATTAGCTATTGGTGTCTTACTCTCCAGCCTTGCCAATGTAGATCTGCCTGCAGCCTATACCACATACCCACACCCTACCCTCTAATATTAAGTATAGATTATATATAAATATTTTTAAAATAATATTAAAACTTAAAAATACAAAAAAAACCAAAAAAGACAAATTCATATTTTAAAATATTAGCTAATTTATTTTTAAAAAAACAGAAAAACTAAAAAAAATAAAAAAAATAATATATTAAAATAAATAAACACAACTAATTGTTTGAAATTCTTGAATTAGATTAATTGTGGCATACAAAATATATATACTAATTTGAATAATTATCTTTTTCAATAACCAAACTTTCACCAAAATTAAATCAAAGTCAAACTTCTTCATTTCTAACTTTTCTCCCAATAATAATAATTCTTGCATGGCTTATATATAAATTATGTATTTGGGTGTTAACAGTTGACTTCCCATGCATTCACATTGATTAATTACTATTATATATATATATATATATATATATATAATATTTAGAAGTTTTCATCATAATATTACACAAAATTCATTATATATAGTATAAGATAAAAGAATATAACAATTTTCCAATTTCTTCCTTTAAGTATCCCCACAATTAGAAAACCTAATAATTAGCAGATACGGATCTAGAATTTAAATTTCTGAGTTTAAATTTTAAGATATTATCAATGTTGAACCGTTATATTTTTAAAGTTATAATTTCCATTATCTACTATTTTATTATAACTTTAATAAATTTTTATTCATAGAATTTGAGTAATCACGTAAAAATCGTAACCGTAATACTATATGCTTGAAGTCGGGTTAGAATTGAGACACATTTATATTAATATAATTAAAATGAGAGATAATAATTCTAAGATTTTAATTCCAATCAAACTGCACTTTAAATTAAGTTCATTCAATTGGAAATCTTGTTTGGAATTTTGACCCTCAAAAAAATTGCGAAAACAATTTTCTTTCTTGCTTGCATGACCCACTTGATTGATTCAATAGTAAGCTTGTTATAAAGGTTTGACTTTTGGTGACCTGATAAGCCCTTCTTTTCTTATTTTTTTTAAAAAAGTTTAGAATTATGGCACTCAATTTGAAGAGATGTATGAGCCATCTTCTAAATTTTAAACAAATGTTAGAATTAATGGTGAAAAACTTTCTTTTGAAAAGTGGTGAAGTCAGAATTTTTAATAAGAAAAGGATTAGAGGTACTCTGAAAAGTATCGTAAGGAAGTTAAGGAGATTCAACGTAAAGTATATGTATGCGGCGGGGATGACGATACGTGGCAGCGGCACACTGAATAATCCCATCGAAAAGAGGCGAGTCTGAGTTATTTAGTAAGGAAATTTGGACTTAATAATGCAATGACAAATTCGTGATGAAGCCCCGGCCAAGAGCGGACAATACTTTACGGTGTTGGGGTGGGGTTATTCTGAGATGGAGATCGAGGCCAGGCTCTCGACTGGTATGGTGGTGGGGCAAACCTCGGTGAGGACGGCGAGTCCCTACGGGGTGATTGTAGGGACAGATGTGGCAGCAGCTCCGCGTAGGCAAATCCGCGCCGAAAAGAGTGAGAGAGTCTTGGGCTATTTAGTAAGGCGGGACTTAATGCTGCGAGACGCCTTTTGGGTTGAAAACTTGAAGGGACAAATACGTGATGAGAACGGCCAGAACGAGCAAATACTTCATAGTGTTGGGTCGGGGTCATTCTGGTAAATCATGAAACATACTTGATCATATGAGAGCTTGCCCAAGCTTGTACATGCTTTGAGATAGTCAAAATTACAAGAATATAACGTGAGTAATTCGAATTCATACTTTCATATTTTTTTTTTTTTGAAATCTTATTTATACGTGTATAATTTTCCAACAAGAAGTGTTGGTGGGCTCCACCACTAGTAATGGGGTTGGGTTAACTATGGTTTATGCTTATTTATGGAAATAAACATTTTTTTTCCCTTTCATTAGAAGGAGAAGTTTATGGTGATGAAATGATCATATCAAGACACACAAAGTGCAAGATATATAATAGTACAAGCATGCACAATGAACATGATGGCCATTGGCTTAATTCCTTGTGTCTCCCCACTTGTTCAGCTATCTTCTGAAAGCAGCGTGTCGAGTATAATTTTATATAGAATAGTGTTTAGATAGAATGATGTGTCACGCGGTCGTATCATTATATGTTGTAAAAGACGGAGATGTTATTCACGATAGGCATGTATTTCCAGTAAAATATCTTCAATTAAGTAAGAAAAAGAAAATTATATTAATGAATTGTATAATATATATCACCACTTGTTCCACTATACAACTTTTAATGTAATCTAACAAGGTTAAGTGGACAAGATTTACCCTCCAATTTTATATAATATATCCCATTTGATTTTATTTTTTTAAAAGTTTATGTTCTTTGTGGTTAATTCATTTGGAAGATCCACTTATGGCTATTTAGCTAGTGGGATAGCAACAAAGTGGTTGTATCCACTTAGGTTTTTTTTGGTGTGGTGGATTTCATGAGCAGATTCAATGAAGCAATGATTTCTCTTATTGCTTTATTTCCAAAAGTGTCCTTTTCCATTGTTCAGTTTTTGGTTATCGTTCGATCGATATTCGATATTCATATTAAGATTATTGACTAATCTAAATTCACATCTTATAAGATTCATTTAAGGGAAAATATTTTTTATTAGAATTTTTTTCATATTTGGAACTTCGAATCTAAGACATTTGAATTAAGGGTGGCGGAATTCCATACGTTCATCCCATAATGCTTTGATGATCTTTTATTTCGAGTAGCTCATTAAAATGTCTTGGGTGTTACATATATTTAAAAATTATAACAAACTAGAATACTGTGTTTTCTCTTCAATTAAGTGATAATATTTGGTAGAGCAACTAAAAATTTAAAAAACAATTTTTTTAAAGTTTACAATTTAAAATAAGCCTTAAAATATTTATTGTGACTATAAATCTAACTCATTGATGCACATCCTCAATCCACTAGGACCATGTCTTGGATTAAAAGTCATAATCTAATTAAAAATATGGGGATGACTTTATTTTCTCCTTAAACTTTACTCTTTCCTTCCTAAAATAAATATCGTTTCAGCTTATTTCATATTGATTAAGATAAACAATAAATACAAGATATAATTTATGAAGTTACCCTTATTTAATAGATGATTTTTTTAAAAAATTAATCATTATTAAGACAAAAAGTTTTTATATAAAAATATATATAGATGAAAATAATCTTTGTTTTTATTCTTGAATTCTTAAACTAGATATTTATTTTGAAACAATATTTTCTTATTAAAACAATACTTATTTTAAAATGAAAAAGTAATTTATAACTAATTAATACATAGTTGGTGATCAATTCAATTTGCCCTCCATATGGATCATAGAAAAGATTATAAGTGGTTTTATGTTGTACGAGATAAATTAAACTACAAAAGACAGAATCATATCGTTAAATTAGAGTCGATTCTTAATACTAATAAAAAAAAATCTCATTTTATAAAATAATTAATTTGGTGCGATCGGTGCCATTTCTTTTTCGCGTTTTGTCTTTAATTATATTATCCCATCATTCTATTTTATTCCTTACCTTAGTTACCTTTTAGTAATAGCTCTCTCATTACGCCATCTTTCTTTTAAGTTTATATATCGTTTAAATTCCTTATGTGTGATAGTATGTAGCAGTGAAAAATGATGCATTAATATATCAACGTTTATCAAAATAATTAAGGTACAACAACAACAACATACTCAATGTAATTAGTTCTACCAAGTGGGTGGGAGGGTGGGCGGTATCTGGACACTTTCACATCTCAAAGGTAGATAGATTATTTTCGATAGACCCTCGTTCGTCTTAAATAAAAAAAAAAAATTCAAAAGCGATAATATAACATAATATAATATATTATGAAACGATACGTAACAACTCCATAAATAACTTATTATATATGGTAATTTTGACTTGGATTACATTTATTAGTTAAAAAAATACAAGCTTTAAGATCTCACATGGATTATGCACCAACTTTTGAGAATTCATGCTTAATTTTTTTGGGGGTAGGGGTGGTTGGGGTATATTTTATTAATTAAATATATAGATAAAATACTGGAGGAAGATCTATATGATGGACAGCCTATATAAAAACCGCATTTATTTACAATGGCTTGCATATGCAAAAGCTTATTAACACTCGTTTTTATAATATATAGTGAGATTTTTTTTTATATGTATAGGTGGCCAATGGACGGGTTAGATTGAATTTGAGCGAGTTAAAATAGGTTAGGGGTGGGCGTTGGGGCTTTGCTCAGTTGGATATGAGAATTTTGGTTTGGATATTTGATTTTTAGATCAAGAAAAGTACAATCAAATCAATCCAAATAAGTTCGATTAGTTGAATTTTTTTAAGTTCGGTTTCGGATTAATCGGTTTGATTTTTGGATTTTTCGGTTTTGACGTTGAGCTTTTAGATAGATCATAACAAGTAACAACCTCAATCCACTGTACTTTGCTCCTTAAAAATGTATAACTTTCTATAATTAACAAGAATTGGTGACTCTACCGTCCATGCCGTGTATTAAACTTTACTTACTCGTGAAATATTTTATGTTTTTATATTTGAATTGACGAAAATCTCATATTGATTTAATATTATTATGATGGGTTGTAGGTATTAATCTGTTGGATCTTGGAAATTGGACTTATTAGTATTGGACACTATGGTATGAATAATTGAGTAGGTTTTAATATAAGGTATAAAAATTTTAAATTTTCGAATATCCAAAAACCCATAATACTAAAATCCAATATCCAATCAAAATCCATAATTTTAAAAATGAAAAAATAAAAAAATTAAAAAAATTAAAAAAATTAAAAAAATTTGAATTTAGGTTTGAATTTCAATTAATCCCAAAGCCAGAGCCACCTAAATGAAATTTGAATTAATATGGCGAGTTATTGACCTCCCCAAAAGTTACTTGGGCTAAAATAGGCGAAATTGTGAATTCGTAGCAATGCATTTACGGCTAATTAAGTTTTAATTGTTTTATTGCTTTTATAATCTTTTGATAACTTATAAATTAATATTTTTTTTTCTTTTAATATGACTAAATATAATATATATTAAATAAAAATAAAAAATAAAATATCTTTTTGAACATATTTGGCAAGATTTCTTATGAATCAATTTGGGCTAGATATTAGCCCAAACTTTAACCAATTGAAATGAATTGGGCTAAAATAGGCTGGGCTAATAAATAAGCGGGTCAATTATCAGCCCAAAATTGAGCAAGTTGGGCAACTTACAATCTCATGGGTTGATTTTGTCACCTCTATATGTACGTATATAATGTCTAATCTTAATTGAAATTGCGCAAATATAATATCTTGATTTTAACTGTATGTGTATGTATGTGTTTTCGAAACATACGCTAAATATAGTGAAAACATCAATTGTATGTGCAAGTCAAATGTTAGTCTCGTTTAAAATTATTAATTTCAAAAATCCTTTTTTTTCCCTTTAAATTTTGTGTCCAATCAAGCATCATTACACTTAAGGAGTATTAGGAATAAATGAAGATGGACATATAAATGATTTAGATATGGTTTTAACTATTTTTTTTATAAAAAAAATCTAATTTGGAGTTCACCTTATAAAAATAATGGCATGAATCCGAATTAATCAGGCCCAATAATACATCTAACAATATAGAATCAAATCCAGAATGAAGGGTAACTTTGAACCTTTTTTTTTCTTGAAATATTTTGACATGCGGAATACACTCATTTCACACTGGAGCTACATTAACGAAAAGGAAAGATACGAGACGATTTAACGTCGTCAATAATTTAAATGGACCCAAAGTACAATGAAGGATAAAATTAAGCAATTTTGAATAGTACATGAGCAAATTAGGACATTTTCCCTAGAAAAAAAAAGCAGTAATCTATGCTCAAATTAGCTAGCAGAACATTTTCTCAATCACTATGATGAATGGTTAGTAAAGTAACCAAATATAAGATCCATAAAGACGAATAGGGTAGAACTGTTTAAAATAGAACAAATTTGTCCTCCGATTTGTTTTTTCAACCAAAATAGTTCTCGTCGTTTGCCAAGAGGAGCACTAATAGTCCCTCACCACTAACGATGCAGTAGAAGTTGAAACTAACTGTCTACTTGTTGTTAAACTGATTAAAGATGAGGGCATACAACATCATCGTCTTAGGGTTATAAAGGCTGTAGACTTTTGTAATATTAGAACGAATTTGTCCTCCGTTTTATTTTTTCAACCAAAATTGTTCTTGTCGTTTGCAACAATAGTCCCTCACCACTAACTATGAAGTCGAAACTGACTATCTACTTGTTGTCAAGCTGATTAAAGATGAGGGCATACAACATCCTCAAGACATTTGACGGACTGTTCATGTCTAATCTTAGTTAAGGCTTTAAACATTATTGCAGGTATCTGTAAGCAAGTTATTGTTTGGGACTGAGGCGAGGTCTAGTTGTTGTTGAATAACAGTTGATATCCAGGTAAACTTGTGTTCTATTCGATTAATTCAAATGGTACTGTCTACTTTCCACCAATAGAGACATCAGGTGACTCTATCATTCGAGACTTAGATGGGAAGAGTTCTTCCGGTGTCATCTCTTCTAGGATTCTAACCTTGGTTTTCGAGGTTGTTTATCCAACTGTTCAACTACTAGACCAATATCATTTCGATGTACACGAGATATTGGAACTTTTTTTAGGAACTTTAATGTGCTTTCTACTGTGATTCTAATTTCCAGACAGATTGTTGCATGTTATACTATGATCTTGTCCTAAATATTTTACAATCAACCAGTAGAATTTTACCAATTCATCTTATTTACACTCAAATTCTTTTTTACATGCTATAGAGAAATGAACAACAAATCTGGTTGAGTCTCAAAGGAAGAAAAGTCGCGTCTTTATTCATAGGTTTACAAAAATTTTATGAAACATCACAAACTATGAAAGTAAAATCTTTTATCTGCATCATCTCCAACAACTATTTGGACTTGAAACCTGCAGTTTTACAAATGTAGAATTGACAGTTAAGAGCTACAAAACATATTTTGATTTATAATCTTCTGAAAGATAAAATGTATGGATTGTAAAACAATAATATTTTAAGAAAATAGACTAAAGCATATGTCACTAATATCTGATAAGTCAAAACCAAAATAATTTGTATAGAGATTCAAGTTGAATACCTGGAGGTTACACACTAATATCTTTTCTTGTGTCTTTTCATTCTAGTAATCATTCTGTGTTCCAGTTGTAGAACCATCCTCGAAAACCATGCTGGATTTTGAGTTGACAACATTATGTATATTACGGACAGTCCAATAACTAGTCCACAACCGTAACCCATGAGAACCGCCTGCCAACTGATCATTGGTGAATCTCCTTCTTCTTCTTCTTCTTGATCTAGCTCAACCGGAGTTGTCCGTTGTGGTACCCCATCACCACCACCACAATCTCTACTGAGTGGAAATCCATGTAGCCCGTCATTCCCTTGGTATGAACTGTCCTCAAACGTATCAAATTGTTTTCCTTTGGGAATGCATCCAACAAGATGATTGTGAGAGAGATTTAAGACTTCGAGTGATGTAAGAGATGCAAGTTGTTGTGGAATTTCTCCGCCTATTTTGTTGGATGAGAGATCCAATGATTCAAGTACTGATAAATGTTGCAGTGATGTTGGTATATGATCTTTCAACCGATTATGAGATAAATTCAACGTACGAAGCCCAATGAGATCTCCAATAATGCTCGGAATAGGACCTTCAAATCTGTTCTTTGAGAGATTGATAATTATGTTTGCTTTCAAAACTCCATGAAATTCAAGATCTAATCCCTTTGTTGTCTCTATCAAAGAATTCATGTAAACAATAGAATATTCATCTGCCACATACCTCGGGATTCCATTGTCCTCATCAATTATTTTCATGGCTTCAAAATTCTCAAAAAGGCTCACCGGTAAATCTCCACTAAATCCATTGAGTGAGAGATCAATGATTCCAATTTGAGCAAACAAATTTTCAGTTGTTGAAATTTTAATGGGTCCGTGCAACTTATTTGATCTCAACTTTAAAATCATCAAACTGGGTAGGGTTCCCAACCATTTTGGGAATGTGTCATTCAACTGATTGTTACCTAAATCAACAAGTTTCAAATACTTGCAATTGATCAAAGATTGTGGGACTTTCCCCTCTAGCTTATTCCCATCCAATTTAATGATTTTGAGTTGGTTTCCAATACTAAAAGTTGTATTAATTGTCCCACTAAGACTATTGTTGCTCAAATCCAATACCCAAAGCTCACTCATCTCACCCAAACATTGCGGGATTTTTCCCTCCAAATTATTACTACCCAAATCTAGCACTATCAGTGGTTTCGCATTGGAGCAGATGGCTGAATCAATCTGTCCACTGAGATTATTGTGCGAAAGGAAAAGATAGAATAGGTGTTGCTGGTTTAGGAGTGACCTTGGAATAGGACCTTGCAGCTGATTTTGATTTAGAAAAACATAATTTAATGTTTTGGACTTGAACTCTTGAATTTTGCCACTGAAACTGTTATTGCTCAAATGTAACTCACTTAGTGACGGGAGGGAGAATACCCAGGAAGGTATAGTCCCATTCAGGTGGTTTGATGACAACTCGAGGAATTGTAGGTTTTGCAGTCCACTTATGTTGGATGGAATTGGACCAGTTAGAGAATTGGACGAAAAATCTAACCATACAAGTTGTGTCCAGCTTCTGTTAAAGGATAAGAAGTCAAGTTGACCAGCAAAGTTGTTTCTCCAAAGTAATAACTCCCTCAACTTTCCAAATCTCAACAAGTGGGAAATTGGTCCTTCAAGATGGTTATCACTCATGTCCAAAAACTCTATTTTGGTGAGATTCCATAGAGGTTTAAGGATAGGCCCTGAGAGATTACAATAACTCATGTCCAATTCAAGCAATGAAGTTAGATGGCTAAATGATTCAGGTATCCTACCAGTAAAATTCACATCATAGAGATGTAACTTCATGAGTGATGCACTGCTATTCCATTTGGTCGTGGGAAACCTAACAGTGAGCTGGTGATTGAATGATAAATCAAGCGATTCTAAGTCGGAAAGGTGGAAAACTCTTTCGGGAAATATCCCGTATAACTGTGTGTTTGAAAGATACAGAGTTGTTAAATAAGAAGAGAAATTTAGAGGAATGGTGGAAGAGATGTTCACATTTGAAAGGTCGAGCTCTCTTAATTGGGTCAAGTTCTTAAGGAGCAATTCAAAATTGTGAGGTCCGAATCTAAGCTCATAAGCATCCTGAATACGAAGAACGTACAACTTAGAAAGGTGAGATATTTCATAAGGGATTAGACCTGAAAAATATGACCCCGACAAATCAAGATGCGTCAAGCTAGAAAACTCACCGAATTTAGGTGAAATGAACGACCTGGAAAAATCATTGTGAGACAAATCAAGCCTTTTGAGATTGGAGAGCTGAAAGAGGCTACTATTGGAATGAAACTTGCCTTGAAGTCTGCTGCATCCGAGGTTGAGCTCAATCACTTGTCCCGTCATCTCGTCACAGTGCACGCCATCCCACGAGCAACAATCTGTGCTCTTGTTCCAAGATAGTGTTTTTGGAAAAGAAGAATTACAATAATAATCAGGAGAAGCATTAGGATTTATGGAAAACATGTGATTAAATTGAAGAAGAGCAAGGGCTTGGTCACCGGGGCACAGATGAGGTAAGGGTGAGGAGAAAATAATTTGACAAAGAAATGTGTATAGCAGAAATAATGCAAGTTTTTGATAAGCCATTTCTGCACTCAAAGTATCAAAAACTAAGTACTTGGTAGAGAAACTTTGCTTTGTGTCTTTTATTCAATAACTTTGATGAGGTATATATAGCACAACGCAAAAGACAGTTTACAATAGTCACTTCCAGAGTTAAATGTATATTCAAAGGTGTGAGCTTTTGTCAAAAATGTCACAATCCCAAGTCTTTGCAAATAGTCTAGACTCAATTATTATGCACTATTAATATTATTTACCAAATAGCACTAGACATAACTATTATGCAGAAAAATTAACTTTGAGAATATTATCTCAAACAGTAGGAAATAATTATTAGATCAATTTAAATTCTTGGAGGAGAAATAAAAATCTATAAGAGTGATAATTGGTGAATACACCTTGACCAAATATCAAAATAAGAGTGGTGATTGGTGTATAAGAAAAGTCTACAAGATTTTGATAATCTATTGTTGTGCTAAAAATATTATCAAAATTAAGAATTTTTTGCTCTTCTGTTCTATCTCTAATAAAATAATATCGAAATATATAAAACACAAAATATACTACTTTTTTTAGGAGTAAGCAATTCCAGAAAGGTCACCAAAATTATTTTCAGTCAAATTTAGAACTGATAGTTAAGATGAAAAACTCGTAAAAAAAGTGATAGTTTAAATTTGTTTAACCATTATCTCTATAAAAAAATCATATAGTTAATAGAATTATGAAGGAACCATAATTTGTTATTTTTTTTTTGTGTGTGTGAAAGATTATTTACTTAATGATGCACAATTAAAAAAATTGCAGAGAAAATTTCCTAGGAATCAACATTCAACAATTTGTGGTTCGTTTGTATCTTATGAATAGGACGTCACTCATTGTATCATTGAAAATCTACTTTGAAGAGGTACGTCGTGAACCAAAACTTAAGCAAAGAAAAATCTACTACTATTTATTTAGAGTGATAATTGGTCAAGAGATCTTGATGAAAACATTTCAAATTTAAAAAATATTTGATTGATGAGAATAAGAGTATTATTTGGTGTGTAGACCTTGACTTAAAAGTAAAGAATCACAATTTTTTTTATCAGTTAGGATAAGAGTATTACTTGGTGTATAGACCTCGACAAAAATATTACAAGTCAAAAATCTATTTTTTTTATGAGTTAGAATAAGAGTGTTGTTTGGTGTACACACCAAATTGAATTTTAACTTGACGATTATCATACTTATATTCTAAGAGTTTTAATGAATTTTACATATTTTAAAAGTCAATACACGAGTCATTGCATAGAAAGGTTTAGATGAAAACTACAACACAAAAATTCTATTACTTATAATATATATCAGCAAATATAAAAATTTTACGAATAGAAAATTTTAAATGAAAGAAAGCTACAATACAAAATATTCTATCTCTTTTAATAATACAATTTTATTTAATACCTTACCAGTCGAAAACATCAACCTCTGTAAGTAGTCCCACCTCAATTATTACACACTATTAATCTTATTTATCAAATAGAAAGTTTCACAAAGTTAATATATTGAAGTTAAACTAATAGAAAAAAAATCCCAAGTTTATATTCTCAAATTAAATGCATGAGCCATTGCACAAGAATCCAAATGAAAGCTGAAAATTATCAAAAGATTCAAAGTTATAAGTCAAGTCATTGCATAAAAAGATTTAAATAGTATTTGATATAACTATTACACAATCCAAAATAATGCAGAAAAGAAATCACCTTGAGAATATTAACTTTTAAAAGTAGAAAATGATTGTTTAATCAATATAAATTCCTAGTAGAGAAAGAAAAAGTCTATAATATTTGATTGGTTAAGATAAGAGTGTTATTTGGTTTGTAGACCTTGACTTGAAGGTAAAAATTTACAATTTTTTTGATCAGTTGGGATAAGAGTATTATTTGGTGTATAGACCTCAACAAAAATATTTCAAAGTCAAAAATCCAATTGTTTTGATTGGTTATAATAAAGAGTGTTATTTGGTGTACGCACCAAATCGAATATTAACTTGACGATGATCATATTTATATTTTGAGAATTTTAATGAATTTTACATATTTCAAAGTCAATGCATGAGTCATTGCGTATATAGAAAGATTCAGATGAAAATTCTACCACTCTTATCTTATTTTGTAGATATTTATTCGATGCTTGTAATAGATAGTTTTGTTGTAATTGGACTTGATGGTATGAATTTTTTTAGAAGTTAATATATTAACGTTAAACTTATAGAAAAAAAAATCTCAGGTTTATATTTATCAACGAGTCATTGCACAAGAATCCAAATGAAAACTGAAAAATATAAAAAATTTCAAATTCTTAAGTCTAAGTCACCATATAAAAAAATCAAATGAAAGTTACAACACAAAACTCCCATCACCTGTAATAATATAATTTTGTTTGATACCTTATTAGTAAAAAATGTCACAATCTCAAGTCTTTGCAAATAGTCCTAACCCAATCGATACACTATTAATCTTATTTATCAAAAATTAATCTTGAGAATATTATCTCAAACAACAGGAAAATAAAGTTGATTTTGAAAACAGTAAAAGCCAAATAGTAAATTCGGATATTATTAATTAGGACATGCCCAAGACACATAGTGTTATAATATTTTTGAAAAAAATTCTATCGAACTTCATTGTTAGATAAATAGAAAAGAAATTCAAATTATATACATTAAGAATACAAAAGATTTTATGCTATCATGTTGTTTTACCGCTTATAACAAGTTATTTATGTTTGAAGTAGAAAATCTCCTTCAATTTGTTTTAAAAAACGACTTGATAGTTTAAATTCTTCAACACTGTTAATGTATAGAAGTTAAACTAATAGAAAAAAAATCTCAAGTTTATATTCTCAAGTCAATGCAAAATTCATTGCATCATAATCCAAATGAATGCCTGAGAATATCAAAAATTTAAATTCTCAAGTCAATGCACGAGTCATTAATTTTATTTATCAGATAGTACTAGATTTATACAAGAAAAATGTCGTAAAATATTAAAAGTTTCAAATTCTCAAGTCAATGCCTGAGTCATTACATAGAAAGGTCCAAATGAAAGCTAGCATTTTGTTTGATACCTTATCGGTAGAAAACATCACAATCCCAAGTTTCCGCAAGTAGTCCAAACCCAATTGTTACGCACTATATTTATCAAATAGAACTAGATATATTGTGCTACATAATGCAACAAAAAAAGAATCACTTTGAGAATATTATCTCTAATAGTAAAGTGTTCAAGCCGTGAAAGTAGTCGGTAGTACTTATATTAGGTTAAACTATCTACATCACACTCTTGAAATGCGATCCTTCTCCCTGCTAACATAGAATGTTTTGTGTGCCAAGCTTCTTTTTTGTCCGAGGGAAAAAGAAAAGTCTATAAGCGTGAAAATTGGTGTATAGACCTTGACACTTACTCTTCATATCAAAAAATCAAGAAGAGTTTGATTAGTTATGTTAAGAGTATCGATTGGTATATAGACCTTGACAACAAACATTTCAAGTCAAAAATCCATTAAAATTTTGATTGGTTACGATAAGAGTGACTGATATATAATAGTACTTGACATAACTATTATACAGTCCTATATAATGCAGAAAAAATCATTTTGAGAATATAAACTTGAAAAGTAGGAAATAACTATTTAATCAATATATTGATTTGTCCATACTCCATAGACCTTGACTTACAAGTCAATAATTCATTAAAAATAAAGAATAGTTAGGACAAAAAGGATGAAAGAAAGGTCTTTGTTTTAGCTGTATCAACAATAACAATTCACATGTTATGTTTTTCTGCTGAAATATAGCTTGTGGAGAAGATGAAGAGAGAAAATTACTGAAAACAGACATTTTTGAGTGAAAGCAGCCTGCAACAGCCTTAAATGGTGAAGTCTTTCCGGCCAACCGAGTGAACACTGGACTGTCACATAAAAATAGTTAAGGTTACAATCTAGTTTAGGTTGACGGGAATTGTAATTCGACGTCAACAAAAAAAATGTAAAACATAATTAGGGGTAGTGGTGATAGAGAACTACTCCATCTCCCTGCCATCAGGATTGCCAACAAAGAAGCTCGAACAATGAAGAGATTACCCGTTTTGATGTATGTTTCAAGACAAGCTTACCATCAGCACCAACAACCTGAACTCGGCCACTGCCTCTGACAATGTAAGTGACCTGAAGAGCAAGGAGAGCACTTCCGTTCAACCTAGCAAGATCAGCACCAAAGTCCAACTTGGCCAACCAATGGCAAGTTGTTGGTATTCAAAACAACCCCTTGATATCAACCATCCACAGTTAAGAACCATGGTATCCCCGTGGCCCTTAGCCATATGGGAGCTAACTAGAGTCTTAGCAACATTCCATGCCTATGCTAAACAAACTCAGTTGAGAAACCAGTGAAAATTCCATTGGAGCCCGTAAAATTTGGTATCACCAAGCGGGAAGAGAAGTACAAGTTCGGTGTCCTCTTTGTTGTACAACACCAAAAAGGAGGGCAATAGCATCCCCCTTCTTAATGGCTATCACCTTCTCTTCTTTCTCTGGAAGAACAATTCCAGCAACTCCACAACCTGATGATGTATTCACTTAGATGTTACTAGAAGACTAGCAAAAGAGCAACATGTTCAATTTAGCAAAGTACCAATCTATGACTTTAACAGTTTATACGTAGAAGAAACACACAAAAGTAATGGTCACAATCAAAATCCAAAAAGACAATTTATAGTAAAAGAGGGATCAAATGTATCACAAAAGACCTAGACCATGAAATCCAAGACTAACCTAAACTTTGTTTCCACATCTATGTTGGTCGGACTCTCTCCGGAAAATGTTGCTGCGACTGTTTCGGATCCTCCAAAGTTTCATTTCTTTTGGAGGATCTGACACGCACCCGTCGTAGCAACATAGTTGCACATTCTCAAAATCGCCTCATCTATGATTTTGCATGGCTGCAGAAACTTGGAAAACAGTAGCAGCATAGATGAACATCGCAAAGGAAATGCCCAACCCTGAGATTCATAATCAGAAGAGAATGCAAATTAATGCAAATCCAAGACTAACCTAACACATAAATTGAAACACGTAAATGCCATTAAAAAGGGAACAAAATCCCACCGAATCAAAGCAACAAAACCACATGATTCATAAACAGAAACCCCAAATTAACGGGAGTAGGATTTACAGAATTCTAAAACAATGTTTTACAGCAGCAAATGTTAATCGTCCACTCAACGACGGTGGCTAATCTCTCCCCACACTTGCAATGATACTGTACAGAATACCCATATGAAATTCAACAATCGAATCGCCTGTTATAGCTCATCACTCATGTATGAAGTCGTACAGAGGTCTGATTTGAAGCAAGCACATGCTCAAGCAATATCTTGCAGATCATGGTAGGAGTCAAGATGATATCATGATCCATTTACAGCCATTCCAGGCTGATGATTTTGGCGGTATCAATTAGTAGTTGTCTCCTCTCTGCCTATTATCAGAAATAGCCTCTCTAGCTCAGTAGGGGTATGGTCTACGTATATTTTACCCTCCCCAGACCACAAGTGGGATTTCTCTGGGTTGTTGCTATTGTTGTTGTTGTTGTTGGTTCTCCTCGTGATTGGACTCAACAGATTTCTTGTCTCCATCTGAGCATGGACTATCTTGTGTTGTACTTCCTGTCTTAAAACTGCTCAACTTAAGGTTAAGCATAAAGCAGCAAAAACACTGTAACAGCTTTTTGATTCAGACTCTTCTTTAGACGATAACTTATGTTTCAATGGAAAGACTCCACTGATCCATCTTCATCAGGATTATCTGACTGCTTCCTGGGTGGTGGCTTATAATCTTCATCATCATAATAATCGAATATATCCAAATTCCAAAAGTAACAGCTACTTACCTCACAGGTGAGATGCTTGGTGCAGATCCATTAGGCAAGGCCGGCTGAGACTGGGCTCTACTTGCATTGGCCATGGATGCAGAGGAAGAATCTTCCTTGTCACTGAAGGGTACACTTATTCAGTGGATACCATATAAAACAATTTTACATGCAATAAAAGTAAAGGCATACCTGTCTTCATTTAAATATTCTTCTTCTTCTTTCTCTAAACCACAGTCATCCACTCGTTTTCTAGGGTCATCTAATAGATTGTCGACACCTCTCGTTCCTGAACAGTCTAGGGACTAGAAAACACTTATTCACTACAAACTCGTTGTCTACAGTGGTATGCAAAAAAAAACTTTTATTTTAGTGACCCTGATATTCCTGCGGGATAGCTGGCCCAATCCCAGTTGGTGCACGAGATCAAAGCTCGGGAGAGAAGGGACCTGCCCTCTACCCTCCTCCTACTTAAAGACCAAGCTTTAGTCATTGGTAGGATTCGAACTCGTGACATGTGCCTACCACACATGCTGCGCTATACTTTCTTTACTGTTTCACCGAAGCCTTGGGGGCTGCTTCTCAAAACATGTAAGCTCATTTCACGGGGCAAAAAATTCACCATAGAGGACAAATGAATCAGAACTTGATCAATTCAGTCATCTCCACAGACAATGCTCCCTAGCTTAATAGAAGTAAACAACTCACATTGCGGAAAATAAGAATCCTCATAAATCTAACAGTAGCAACTACCACTTTTTCTTTCTTCATGTCAGAAACAGAACTTTATCTTCACATCATTAAGAAGAAAGTTGCATTTGCAACACAGATGAGAATCCACATTAATTCAAATAACCAAAATTAGCATGTAGGAACCAAGTACTTCCATACCAAGATGAGAAGATATTACTTTATTCTAAAAGGATGGTTCATGATACAAAAACATAGGATATCGCAGATATTTAGTAGTATTTCAGGCTTGGCACTACTTTGCTTTCCTGTTCCTCCATCAGAGCTCTCAGATTTACTGACGGTTTGAGCAGTACCATTTGCAGGCGGGATGACATTATAACATCAATGGGTCACACCCTTGGTATAGAAGTTTGATATCATATACATTAGCATATATCAATTAAAGCATACTCATTTTTAGCAAAACAAAATAAAGCATAAATTTTTCCTGCTGAACTTGCTCTCCCATAAGGATAAAAAGAAACCTCGGCCCGAGATACATAAATAAACTCAGCTGGCTAATCAAAAGAACATGCCATGTAAGGGCAAGTAATCTAAGACTAAGCAGAAATCACCTGCTGATTCAAGATCCATATAAGAATCCGTCTAGAATGTAACCAGACTCTAGCAATTATTCTTTTATTTCATTTTCTAATCTACCTTGATCTTATATTCGACATAATTCAAGAATAAGTAATGTATACCAAAGTTATAGCTTCCACCTTCCTCGAAAATTTGATTTGCTGTTTAAAGGTCAGAATCTGAACCACCATAAACTCCATTTGGTCGAATTCAACTCTCTTTTTCATCAGTTCCAAAGAGCTTCATCCGGGACAAGGCAGTCCTCAGATAACCTTCCACCTCGAACTTCTTAGGGGAAAGCTCGCGGTACTTTGCGAATTGCTCTCTAGCTTCTTTATTCCTGTCAAGCAAACTGTAAATCATTCCTTTACAGAAATATGGCCTGAAATCTTTAGGGTCCTCTTTCTCAAGCTCATCATAGCTCCTCAATGCTTCCTCAACATTCTTCTGCAAGAACTGTACCTGTGCCATTATAAACCTAACATCCCTGCCCTCCTTCGCTTTGTTCTCCTCCTCAGCTATCTTCAATGCCTCCTCTAACCTCTGAATCACCCTCACCCCCTCTCCGCACCTGTCCATCAACAATGCATTCTCAAACAACGCCTCAAACGAAAGGGGGGTTTTGGATAAGATCTCTTCGAAAACTTCCCTTGCATCTTGGAGCTTCCCCATTTCGTTCAACAGCCTCGCCGTCAAAAATTTCCATTCGATATTCTCCGGCTGGGCAGACGACAACTTCGTCAGTATCTTCAAGCTCTCCTCGTCCTCCCCTGCCTCCAGTTTTTCCTGGAGGAGGTTTTTTAACGCTTCAATGGCTTCAGGACTGGATTCTAAGAACTTGGTCAGTGGAGAATCTTCTTCTTCTTGCTGTTGCTCTTCAATTACAGCAGCTGGTGGGATTTCAGCTCTTACCAACGGGGTTCCTACCGCAAACTTCCCTAAAGCCACGGCGGCGAAAACAACAGCCACACCGGCGGATTTGAGGGTAGAAATTAATGGGTTTGACTTAGCATCGCCATTGGCTGCGGCCTGGAGGACAAATCTTCTGCTACAGATCCTTGGAGCAGTTCTTGGGATTGGGAAAATGAAAGGACGGGAAGGTGAAATGGGTTTAGTGCTGGAGTGGAAGAACGATGATGAACCGACAGCTAAAGTGGAGTTCATGGTCGTGATGGTGGTGGTAGTCGCCGTTGAGCTTTGGTTCCCGGCGGGAATGGAAAGTCTCCGGCGGAATTATCTTTAAGGTTTTAGCGGTGTGTAGGGTTTAGAGTTTCATAAAGATACAAAAAGGAGAAAAGAGAGTTAGGTGAGATTTCTTGTATTATGCTCGTGAAGATAACTAACCTAACGTGGGAGTTTGATTTGTATGAATTTATTGACTTGACGTAAACACCGAGTACGAGTAAGTTATTATCTTATCAAGAGTGAATTTACATGCTTAGTGTAATTTTTACACCGTCTCCGAACTAATCTACTCATTTTGTAGAGCACTGTTAAAAATCGATAACCATAGTTTAACGAATAAATTTATGAGATTTATTAAATCAAAATGAACAATACGTGTATAAATTTGAATGGTAACAAATATAGTATCGTTGCAGAAATATAATAGTATGATGGTGAGGCAAATCTTAACAATGACATTGAGTCTTTAATGGGTAATAGTGTATGTGTCAATGCTACTTAAGGAGGGCGGACCGATGAGAATGAGTGCAAGAGAAGGCTAATAGCATTTTAGGTTAACAAGATTTCGAAGAATAGCTGCATATGAATTTAGCGGTGGGCATTTGATATTTTTAGTTTGATTTATTTTAACTTTGGTTCAATTCAGTTTTTTTTAATTTGATTTCTTCGATGTGGGCCTAAATAATAGACTTTTTTTTTAATTAAAATGGATTATTTTATTTTTTTAATTTAAGATAAATCATTTTAAATTTTGTGTTCCAAAATTTGTTTAATTCAAAATGAGTTAAATTTCAATTTTCAAGTAAGAAAATATAGGGAAAAATTTAAATATGTCATCGAACTATCATAAATGGCTCATCCATTTATGAAAGGGGTTGTGTTTTGTCGCTGGTTGCTCCAATTCATCGGAGCTGGAAGCTCCTCGCCAGAGCAGTGAAGAAGATAAAGGGTTGGTTGGTTTTGGGTTAAAAAGGTGGGTCGGATTTAATTCTTGAGAAAATTAATTTAATTGAGATGAGTTTTAATTTGATGGGATCGATAAATAACGAGAACCTTAATTAGAGGCCACGTGTTCAATTCTGGTATCTTAAAATCGGCTATTTGAGCCGTTAATATATAGTGGCATGAATAGACACTTTAGGTCACAGCGGTGGCATAAATGAGCCCAATTATTAACGGATGGCATGAATGAGTCATTTATGATAGTTCGACGCTATATTTGAGCTAGGCTACATTTTAAATTTTGTTTACAGATTCTTAGCGGAATTAATTTATTTATATTTACAGGTCCNGTATAATGTATATAGTATTTCATAATAAATATCCTTATAACGGACCCAACAAAACATTACGGGTCTTTAAAGATTTCAATAAGGGAAAAAAGTCAAATTTACCCCTCTAGTTTAGTTTAATAGTTAATTTTATCCTCCATCCTACTATGGGATAATATTTGCCCCCACCGTCATCAAATTATTTGCTTTTACTCCTTATTTAACGAAAATTCTCAAATCACAATAAATTACTCGTTTTTAAAAATAAAACCCGTAAACCCATAATATAACCCATCCGCCCCCATCCAATTTCTCGCTTCACTGCTGCTAAATTTCGGCCGCTGCAAACTTGTGTTCCTTCTGCTCAGAACTAGCGAAGAAGTTCTCATTGCTGCCAAGTATCAATGGTGAGGTTCATTACTTGTAGGTATATGGGTAGTTTTGGTGATTCTATTCGAGTTCTAATAATGGCATTTCAGATTTTTAGTCAGTACATGTCGTTTTTATAAGAAGAAATAATAATAAAAAAAGTTACGGAGATTAGAACTCACAATCTTAGCTAAGAATTTGAAACACCTAACGAATTGAGCTACACTGTTATTTATGTCTAGAAGTGTCACTTTATATAACATATTCCGCCTGTGGGCATGACAGGATGCAACAAGTTGGCTAACTATCACACTAGTACCTCATCAAGAATTAATAATTGCTACACTTGATCATATATATCATGTATATATATACATATATATTGTTTTTTTTAGTTACCAAGATGTAGTTTTATGTAGCCAAATCTCTGCTCTATTAAGGAGTCAACTAGTGTCAAATATGAATGCATAAGAATCAGTGACCCCAATTTTAGTTTCCAGATGTATCATCTCTTTAAGCTTTGGTAAGGACATATGGGGTTCATTTGTTTGGCCGAGCGGGTTATTTGTTTGGGTCTATTTTGGTTAAGTTGGGTAGGGGCGGGTGGNATGGGTTTTATTTTTAAAATTGAGTAATTTATTGTGATTTGGAGATTTTCATTAAATGAGGGATAGAAGTTAATAGGTTGATGACTGCGAGAGAAAATATAGGTCATCATGTGACGGAGGATAAAGTTAGCTATTAAACTAAAGTAGACGGGTAAATTTTGATCATTTTCCTTAGAGGCGGCAAAATCGGTCCATGAGTTCATAAGCTGCCCAACTTGTTCAAGTTTGAGCTGATAATTGACTCGCTCATTTACTAGCTCGGTCCATTTCAGTCTAACTCATATTAGTTCATCAAAGTTTGTGTTAATATCTGACCCAAATAGATTTATGAAAAATCTTGTCAGAATATTGCCAAAAAAGTATTTTATTTTATATGTTATATTTAGTCATAATGAAAATATTAATTTTATAAGTTATCAAAAGATTGTAAAAGAACAAATAACACAATTAAAACTTAATTAAAGTTGGGCGGGTTAGATTATGACCCGCATTTTATACCATTTCAGCCCAACCTGTTTCAGCCGAAGTAAATTTGGGCAGGTTATTACTCAACCAATTTTGACCTGCTCAAATTCAGCTCAACCTGCCAATTTGTCACCTATATTTTTCCCTTTCAATAATCTGTGATACTTGGATCCAAGTTAAAAGAGATAAATTAAACAAATATGATGTATTCGTGAAGAATTGCTCATCCTCACCGATACCATGTCAGTATATTGATATACTATGATGGTATCATGAAGAATTGCGAGATGGAGTATTTAGGGGTTATGAAAGTAAAGGAGCAGCGAGCTATGAATATTTTACTCTAATGAGCAATTATGTAAGTTTTTCGTAATAATTCTCTAAGTAGGCTTCGGAATTGGGTGGGGTGTAGTATTATATTTTAATTAAGTTATAATTTTTTTTTAAAAAAAAATTGTAAAATTTCGATTGAACCACAAAACCAGTATCCTAAAACTAAAAGTTGAAGTTTTAGAAAAAAAAAGAACCAAAACCAAATCGAAGAATTAAAAAATTAAAATCAAAAAATCGAATTAGTTCTATTCAGTCCGATTTTCAGTTTTTCTATTTTAATGCTCACCCCTGCATATGATAATTTTAAGCAAACTTCACATTAAAAAAAAAGAAAAAAAAAGAGCGAAGTGCTATATAAGATAAAGTACAATAAGTGCATATGGTATAATACGACAGGTTAAACAAATAAACATATGAATTATACGTATCGTGAACTTGGATCGCACATATAAAATTTATTAATTAAAGTAAATAATACGTATCGTAAACTTGAATCGCACCACGAAGAGGAGCAAGAAAGTGAAAGCATTTTTTAGTTGGGTGAGTTGCACATGAGTGTAAAGGAGAAAATTTTGGATTAAAATACTTTCAAGTATAACGGCAAAGATGGTAAAGATAATTTTGGCATACAAATCATGCTAAATCAATATGATTTTATATTATATTTTAAATAAATACCAT